>CM060426.1:97372172-97672268 GCA_030545235.1 Helianthus tuberosus
ATCAATTGGGATTGACTGAAACTGCTGCAATTAACCAGGACCTAGATAACATAATTGGAACTAACAACAGGATTCCCAGGCTCATTTCTGGGGGATCCTTTTCAGAATGGAAGTTCAGGTTCATCCAATACATGAGAATCAAGGATCCAAAAGCGTGGAGGTCCATCTGCAATGGACCAACTGTGATCACCTATGTTGTGAATGATGCTGAGGGAACAATTGCTCCTAAGCCCCAATCTCAATTTACTGAAGAGGATCTTGTAAAGCAAGACATTGATAACAAGGCTCTTGCACCAGAAGTTAACATTGGAGTTCGTGATTGCAAAACTACTAAGGAAATGTGGGAAGGTCTGCTGGCTATCTATGAGGGAAACAAAGAGATGAAGGAAAGTAGAAGGGAAATGCTTACCCAGAAGTTCAACCTATTCAATCACTTCCCAGGGGAAACTTTGGAAAATCAAATCCAAAGATTTGTTGCCTTGGTCAGTGATATGAAACCTCATGATATCAGCCTTGAAAAGTCTGTTACTAACAAGAAACTGCTTAATGCTATTCCAAGAAACTGGGATACCAATGTAACTCTCATCAAAAGAACCAGGGACTTAGCTAGAATGACTCTTTCTAAGCTGATTTTATTGCTAAAATCTTATGAAATGGATGACAAACAAAGGCTCTACAACCACACTGCTAGTTACAACAATGCTGGTGTGTTGACCAACAACACTTTGATGTCTCAGCAAGGAATGAGCTCGCTTCCAGGACCCTCCACTGTGTAGTTCCCTGCTAATCTTGGAACTTTGGTTAACCAATCTGGCTACTTTCCTGTTGTTACTCAACAAGTAAACCAAACTCCATCTGCTGCACAGCCCACTAATCAATCTGCTCCTACACCCATACAACTTCTTTCGAATATCACTACTGCCTTTGCTGCTACAAACTCTTAAGTTGCTACTTCAAGGGAATTTAAGTAAGCTATGGCTTTCATGACAGGGGTCATGAACTGTTATCACGCATTCATTGCTGGAAGGGTAAAAAACAACATCGACTCTGTTGAACTGCTGGAAGTCCATCCTGATGATGTTGAAGAAATGGATATCACTTGGCAAATGGCCATGGCAGTGTTTCATGCCAAGAATTTCGTGAAGAAAACCGGTAGAAACAAATGGGAAACAATTGATGGTGAGATTGGTTGGAATAAGGCTAAGCTCAGATGTCACACCCCGACCATGTAAAACAACAAATCGTGGCGGAAACGTCGGGGAGTGTTGTAACAGAATTATTGTTCCACAACCATGGTAATTAAAAGTTATGTTTTATTCAACAACAGAGAGTTACATTGTCTTAAAACAACTGAAACGAAGAGTTCATCACATAATTAAACTAGTTCCATCTTTATTTTTAAGTCTCTAAGGCACAAGTCCGCCCTAGTGTGTCTCGAACATCCTAAGCAACAGCTCCTGAAAACACATGTGAAAATAGGTACGTCAGCATAAAAATGCCTGTGAGATACATAGGTTTTATGAAAATAGGATTCATGACTTAAGTTTAAAGGAATGTTTAATAACAGTTAGTCATGAACCTTGTAAATTGTTTTGTTAACCAAAGTCTTGTGAAAAATATGTTGTTTGTGTGAAATGTATGAGTCCAAATTGAATGATCTAAATAACGCGACGACGTGTAGTACAATACAAGCACTTATATATAGGAAGTACCAGCGGCATATCCAACATGTTTGTATCATACTACCCACATCTCGTTACTTAAGTCACTTAGACAAACCATCAACGTATAAAGTCCATGTTTAAACCAATTGTCAAAAAGTCCTTGTATAAACCATGTCAAATGTTGAGAGTCCAAATGTAGTCAAGTAATGTGTAACAAATGCTATGTATGGTAACTAAGGTGTATTCATATAAACCAAATGTAAAAATGTACAAAACAAGGTATTTTGAATATGTCAAAAAGTTATGTTTTGCATGTTTTATTGATACAAACACTTATGTGGTAAGTTAACGCATACATTCAAGCCTTGAGACAGACGGATAACCCTAAGTCAAGGTTATCAAAAGAAATGTTTTTGGATTCGGTCATTCCTTACACCCAAACAAACCTAGGATGTCAGGAACGGGATTTGTCAAGTCCTATGGTACCACTACCTACTACCGAGCGGCATGATCGCTGTTAATGAATGTAATTTAGTCCCGTTAAACAAACCAAATGATATACCAAATGTAAATATGTTAAATGAAAACAATGTGCTAGCATGCTCAGTCAACATACATAGCAGAAATGTAAAGTAAAACAATGTACTAAGTATGCTAAGTAAACATACATAGCCAGACAATGTAATGTAAATCATGTACTATAAGTGTACTAATGAACATAACAAGCATATGATATAAAACATGAAAAAGCAAGAAAGTAACAAGTAGGCACATGTGTTTCACCCGAAAACAGTTTGAAAACAGTAAAAGAGGGATCTATGTACTCACCTTGATTTCGGGTAAGTCCAAACAAGTATGCAAAGTGTGAGAGTTTTGGCGGGAACAAGGTTTTTCCACGTTACTCTAATGGTTTGAACATGCACAAAATATTGCAATTGGTATCAACAAATATTGTTAATTGTAAACTGGAAACTAACTCCATGGTGTTTGGTATGGTTTGACAAAAACGGTAACTATGGGTTTGAACGACTTAATTGGGGAACTCGGTAAATAAGTAGGATTCAAAGGGATTATTTATGAGAAATATATTTTCTTAAAATAATCAACTATATATATAATGTTAAAGTGAAATACATGATAATTATCTAACAATTATCTAAATAATTAATTTAAATTAGAATAATTAAAAATAATATTTTTAATTATGAACATGAAATATTACTGATTTATAGTAATTATTAGGGCCTTTGAATAATTTTCAAGATAAAATGGAATTAAAAAGGTAAAATATCAGTATTTAGGTTTATAAAGTTTAATTATTACAAATGATCTGAAAATGCCCAAAACAGCTTCTGACTTTTTATAAACTCAGAAACATGTGTATTTTGTCATGAAAATATTTTTGAGCAGAAATTGTATAATTTTATAATTAAAACAGTTAAGTTTAATTAAGTGATTTAACTGATTTAAATTATGTAAAATAATCTGTAAATAATCAAACAGTAACTAAATTTATATAATCTCAGAATATTGCATATAATATCATAAAATAATTTCGGACATAAATTATATAGTTGTTTAATTTAAATAAATAAGATTTAATCATATTTTTAAAGTGTAAACACTGTTTAATTTATAAAACTATCAAAATTATATGAAATATCAACAACAACATTATTTCTGTAAAGTCCAACATATTAGATAATTACTATAAAAGTTTCAATAATTAATTCCTTAAAACCGATTCATTATAATTTTTGAAAGGTTAACACTGTTTTAATTTATAAAAATAGTTTTATAAATATTTTGTCTAACTTTATATTTTTAATAAATACCTCAGTGTTGAAAGTATCTATATATAATCTAAAATTTAGTTACATATTCTGTTTTAAAATCAACATTTATGATGTTTTAAATGCAGTACTTAAAATAATATTGATTAAAATAAATATAATCTAAAATTTAGTTACATGTTCTGTTTTAAAATCAACATTTATGATGTTTTAAATGCAGTACTTAAAATAATATTGATTAAAATAATATATTACAAAATCATAAGTCCGCCTCCATCCACCTTATTCGTTTTAATTAGGGTTTTGAACATGGAAATTAGGGAAGCTGTGGAGAAAGCCATCGACTCTCAACCTCTAAAGCTGTGGAAGAAGCCATCGACTCTCAACTTCTAAACAAGATCCAATCGCAGGTACGATTGACATACGTATGCATCCAAATTTGTGTGAAACGAATGAAAAAGATTGGTTCTTTGTGTGAAACGATCCTGTTATACATTGAAGGGGAAGAAAACATGGAGATCCAATATTAGCTCCAAAGATATGCTCACCAAAGTTCCGAGCGATTCTCTGTTCTTCGTCGATAAATCCAAAGGTTAGATTAATAGCTTAATTACTTGCCTTAATTACAGCTTAATTACTTGGATATTAACAGTTTAATTACTTGGACATTATCCTAAATTGAACGACGCACGCCAGGTGTTTGTTAAAATGCTCGACTGAAAATTAAGTTGGATTTCGATGACATAATTAACATAAAAAATAAATTATAGGAATTACAATTACAAAGTATATCATCTTTAACTTTTTAACTACCGATTAATCATAGTTTGTGTTACAATAAACTTAGTATGTATGACTTGATCAAAAATTCTTAATTATAGATCTGTTTTAATCAAATCAGTTTTGTTATATTGAAAGCTTAGTTTCAAAGGATTGGTTTTAGAGCAGGTAGTAATCGTTGATGATGGAAGTAAGGATGGAACAAAATCAGGGGCAGTTGACTTTGTGAGGAAGTATTTGTGCTCCTACGCATGAATCATGGCAAATGAGAAGGTATAAGAAAAGTGACTTTAGTTTATATGATTTGGTTAAATCATGCTTCGTCTTCTATATTTTTTTTATTTTATTCAAGAAAAGTGATTAACACTCATAGTTTTTAAGTTAGTAAGTTAATGGTGTTCAAAGAGTGAAGTTAGATAAAAAAAAAAAGGGAAAGGTATAAGTTTTATTTTTAACAGTCATACTTTTTAAGTTAGTAAGTTAATGGTGTTTTATGTTTTATTAGGGAGTTTTTTTAGTTAGTAAGTTAATGGTGTTTTATGTTTTATTATTTTATTAATTATGGAAGTACTTAATTTATTTTGGGATTTAGAAATGTGTTAGGTGTTGGTTCAATATCTTTCTTTTTTTCCAATATTGAAATTGTGTCATTATATCATATTATTTCATAAGTAAGATTTTAGGGTTTTAATTATGGATATTGATTAATGAGGCTATTTACATACCACAATTGCATGATTATTTAATGGGGCTGTTTACATACCACCACAAATTACGGTCGGATTTAATTGCATTGATTATTCACCGGTTTCTTTCTGGGAAGGTGAATGGTCTGAATTTCTATTATATGAGCTCCACCTTCCCTATTGTTGTAGGCCCATATACAAACTTGCTACTCTACTATCATGGCTAGCTCTCTTAGTGTGAATACATCGGGAATTGGTGTTGGCAACCAAATGGTCCTTGCTGACCTCCGTGAAGGGAGTACCGGCCCCATCACGGTTATGGTTTGCAGAAAGTGGGACGTCACAAGTGTCAATGGACGCTACATGAGCACCGACTATGTCGTCAGTGATATAAAGGTAACTCTCACCCTTTTAACCCCCGTACCCTTTCCCTTTTACGAGTTTCATCGTTATTGAAAGTCTGCTGTTTAGTTTGCACAGGGAGGTGTGATGCATTGTACCGCCCGGAATAACATTGCACACTACTTCTTTGACAAGCTCAAAGAGGGCGGGATATATTTACTCAAGGGTTTTATAGTCCAGAGCACCGATCAATACCGGATTCTAAAAGACAGCCCCTTTGTTATCGGCTTAAATGGCTCCACGATTGTTAAGAGGGTTGACGATGCCAGTGGTTCATTTACGCGCTACCCGTTCTTACTTACGGCGTTTGAGGACCTCGAACCAACAGAGAGCAAGTATTTTGTAGGTATGTTTACTCTCCTCATGCTGGTGTAACGGTTGTTTGCTTTTCTTATATAAAAAAATGGTCCAATAAAGGTTAGAGTAGTTATTGGTTACTAACTAAACAGTCATGTTTGTAAATTGCATATTCCATTAGTCCCTGCACATTTATATTTGAATTTTGAATAGTAGCATTTACAAAAATAAGTGTTAAATAAGCAGAAATGAATCCCTCACAACAGAATAATGAATGGATATTAAATAATAATGACAAAATACAATAATTTTAGGATCAAAATGGAGATCATCATCATCGTACGTAGTAAATCTACCCCGGTAAAATCAAAATGGAGATAAAACTTATAATATTGTAACTAAATTTTAAGTTAATTTTGTCAATAATAGGATTAAACTTGTAATTAATTGTGTGTTTTAACTAGCTACTGATAAAAATATGTGGTCAAACGTACAAGCAAACAGAAAACCCAAAAACTAAACCATATCCGTACGAGAAATAAACGAACGAATGGTGAATTCGGTTTTTAGTTCGGTCCCTAACCGTATCCGAATATAAATTCAGATACTGGGTTGATGTGTGCAAAATGCAACATATAAATTACATCAATTGTGGCATAAAACTAACCCTTTTTTAGTACTAATGTTGGAAAAAGTGTGCTTTTGTCTTCCTTTTGTATTTTCAGGATGAAATGAGCTCAAATTAACAAAAGAAGCAAAAAGACATCAAAATCTAACATAAATACAAGAAAAGGAACAAGACGTGACATGCCCGACCCCACGACAGCATCTTCCCAAGCAAAACAAGATAACAAAAGACTGAACACGCCCCGTGCTCACCCAGCACGGGGGCGTGCCCAAGTGTCAGCAGAAAAGACAAAGTGGTAGAAGCTTCTATTCCCACCACGGGGCCGTGCTCAGCGGACACGGGGCCGTGGTCAACTATAAGATTCGCACAATCCAGGCAAATCTTCATAGTACAAAGATTCTTCTGCACACGGGGTCGTGCTCAGCGAACACGGGGGCGTGGTCAACTAATAAGACAAAGCTGTATTAAATGAAGAAAGAGAGGATGTGGACACGGGGCCGTGCCCACTGGACACGGGGCCGTGCCCGAGCTTCTGTTCAGCCTATAAATAGGAGTGCTTGGCTCAAGCTCAAACCATCCCTTGGCACACCACCTCTCTCACACTTCACCCACCACCCACCACCACCATAACACCATCATCCACCACCATCATCCATTGTCCATCATAGAGTGTGTGAGTCATCTCGGGATCCAAGATTGATCGTAAGAGTTCTTGACAATCAAGGCCATGTTTGCCTAAGTCTCTTACATCACTTGGTGAAGACAAAGTGTCTAGTGTAATACTTTTTATTTCTAATCTTTTGCACTTTTTACTTGGTTTTGTATTAATGACTTTAATAACTAGTTGCTTATGTTGAAGGTGGTCTTTCCTTATCGTTTATCCGTGGTGTCTTGGCATTATTTTACTGTCTATATAAAATAAAAGATTTTCACCATTCATATCTCCACGGTCAATATGGAGGTATGTTGGCTACCTGGTCGGGGGTTAAGGGAACGGTTTGGTAAAGGTCTTGCCATTGTTCAGCGTTTAGAGGTCCTGCAATGGACCTGGGTCGAATTTAGTAGGACATCCTTCAATACTTAACGGTATTGGATGGCGGGGGTCCAAACTCTTTGATCCCCTCATAAGTTAACTACTATTAATACTATAACTCGGCTATTTAGGACTGTATCCCTACTGACTCAGACTACTTAGTCGAGGGTAACGTCACCTCCAAAAGAGGGGCCTACCATAATTTGCATTAATAACTTAATTAATTATCTTCCAATAATCCACCCTTTTAGGATTGTATCCTTGCTGACTCAAACTACTGGGGTGAGGGTAACGTCACCTTCAAAAGAGGGGCCTACTACAATAACTAAGATAATCTCTTAAATAAGTGAAAAAGTGCGGGAATAATCAAAGGTTACACTAGATACGAGTCGGAACCAAGTGATTCATCTTGTCTATCTGTTTTCTTTTTATTTTACTTTTCAGCATTTTAGTTAGTTTTTATTTTTCTTAGTTTAAAACATTTTTTCTAAACTTTTCATTTTGATTAGACGTTGAGGATAAACCGGTACTAAAAGCTCTTGTGTCCTTGGACGACCTCGGTATCTTACCAACACTATACTACGCTCACGATGGGTGCACTTGCCCATATGTGTGTTTAGTGTTAGTGAAATATCGTGTTTTATAAATTTAAAACTTGGCTAAAAATAAGTGTTAAAGGGGCTTAAAATATACACCTAATATATATAACACTTCACACGCATCATGGGTTCCACAAATCTTGCTTATTCGGATAACCAAACTGAATGAAATCGAATAAACCAGATATTAACTGGTTCGATCAGATAACTGAACCGAATAAATTAGTTTATTCAGTTGAATTTGGCTCGGTTAGACTATTAGACACATTTCTAATTCAGACTGGTTCAGTTTTCGGTCAGGGCCAAAAAATATGCAAATCCTAATAAACAGATCCGAACCAATAATTGACTAATCCGATAACTGAAGGACATACCTAGAGAAACAGTGGCTTCTGCACTTTTATTAATGGGATGATTAGTTGACTTTAATCCTGAAATAATTCTACTGTCACTCTTTACTGGTTTTACTTCAGCATTTAACTTTAGAACCACTTGGCCCCAGAGACATCATATCCATTTGTGTTGTGTTTAAGTAAATGTTCAAAATTGAATATTTGTCACTATGTCAATACTTGAACGAAGTTACATTCTATCAAGTTTTTAGTACAAAATAATGGAATATGAACTACTAATATATACATCATCCAAGTTAAAGTTCTGCCTAACATTTCCTTTTTTTGTTTCCCAGCCCTAGCCATACTTATGAAGGTTCTTATACAGATGGTTCTGTGGGTAGCGCTCCAGGTGAAAGGTATATATTTAGCCTATAAGCATATAGATACTTATTTATTTTTTTCAAATAAGGTAGGTAGTAATATTAGGTTTGACATATATTATTTTATTTATAATTAGGAAAAAAATTAATGGTCAATTCCCTTACATTACTTCATATCTTTTTCATAATTTCCTAACTATGGACGCATGTGTACAACTTAGTAGTTTATGCACCCATACCAATATATACCTCCTTTGAACCCAATTGAGTAGCCTTATTAGTTATAATTTCAATTTTCAAAGCTTGGTTAATAGCTTATCTGGACTTGAATTATAGGCCAGGTAATAATGTACAAATGGGCCTAATATATTCATCTGAATACATTAATCTACATCTCTTAAGAATGAACCAACACCGACATTTTTCAGCAAGATATGATATTTTAACTCATCCAATGAAGAAACTCTTAAGAGACTTGTGAATAAGCTTAAAAAATCACCTCAAGAGGTTTTTGATTCATTGAAAAATCAAACAGTTGATTTAGTGTTCACTGCTCATCCAACTCAGGCTATTAGGAGATCTTTGCTTCAAAAACATGGAAGGTATGTTCTATAATGCTTTGAATAAGTCTTACTTTCATTAAAAGAGTTGTGCGTAGGCCTGTAAGCGAACCGATACGGATGTTCTTAATAAACGAATGAACATGAACAATTTTTTTTGTTCATTAATTAAATGAACAAACATGAACACATGCTTCGTTAGTTTATATATGTTCATAAACGTTCGTTCACTTAAAAATTTGTTTATGTGTGTTCATTTACCTTTATTTATCTATTTTTAAGTTCGTTTAATATTCATTTCAAGTTTTTAGGCAGTTACAATTTAGTCTGGTTTTATTTAATTTATTGTAGCATATTGTAATATGATTTAAGGTTTTCATATGGTAGTGAGTTCTCTCAATGATTTTTATGGGTTAGTCATGTATGGAGAGTCATGCGTGCACATATGTTAAGATATTTGATTTGACTAACTCATAGCCGTTGCTTATGTTTACTTGCTTAAACCTGTTGTAGACAAGAAACTACTAAGGGGAAGGGCGACTACATGGGCATGCATTAGCGGCAGAAGATTTCGTGAATTATTGAATAAAACCGGAAGCTTTATGAACTCCTTTAAGTTTTTTTTCTATAATGTATGTTTTTAGACTTGGCATACATGTTTGTTCTTAAACACATTCCGCAAACAAAGTTTCCTGTGCTATGCACGCCTTAAATTTTGTGTGGCCGGCTTATGGTACAAGCTCTTATGACGTTTTGTATGGCTTCTCTTACATTGTCTTTTGGCTAATTACCTTTTATCCATGCATAAACATTTTTCCCGAACGCACCACAAAATGAAGGACACTAACTGTTGGTCATGCCGTGCATCGCACGGGCCTACCCTCTAGTATATGTTAAAATTTTCGGACTTTAATTAATTAGGATCGATTTAATATGAATTAATGAAATAAGCTGTTAAATAAAATAATTAAATTTATAAAAGATGAACACTGTTCATCGTCTTCTTCCCCAAATCCAGTCAACGAAAGTCAAACAGTTCGATTAACTGATCAAAACAGGACCATATTGTAATTTAAAATTGCAGGAACATAATAATACTAAGGACTAACCGATTAGACGAACTAAAATGGTCCGGTATCGTCGGGAGACTGCTGAACGGCTAACTCCGGCTTCGATTTCCGGCGACTTATTTGCAGACGTGAACAGGAGCGATTTCGGAGGTATTGGTGAGTTTCGAATGGTGTGTGATGTTCGTGGGTGTACCAGGAGACTTATAACATAACTTAATTGAATCGAATCGACAATTATCAGTGGTTAAACCACTTCCAAGTTTTATAAAATAAAAACCGAATGGATGGGTGTCAGGCACGGGTATCGGACAAATAAAACGCGTGGGGAACTTGGTTCAGTCGAGGAGAATAAGCATGCAAACATGGTTGGGCAGATAACCTACTTCGCATGCCGGATGGATGTTTTCCGATGCACAGCAGGTTCCCGGTTTATTTTTGAAATATAATTTAATATTCTAAAATGTGTATTTATATTAAACAACTTGGAATGTAACCGGATGAGGCATTCCAGCCGACCGGTCACACGCTCACTAGTTAAACCGCACGTCCCGAGTTCGAATCCCCTAGTGACCGGGTTTTGTTTATTTTTTTGATTTTGATTCGGAAATTACACATAGGTCCCTGTTGTTTCAGAAACATGCACAGATAGTCCCTGCTATAGTTTAGTTAAAAAGGTAACTGGGTTAGTGTTTTAAATAAGAACCCTTTATAAAAAAAGTAACCCGGTTAGAATTCTTTGTTAAAAACAGTTTCTGAATTGACAACACTAGTCCCTAAAGTTCAAGTTTCAAAAATGACAAATAGGACCCTAGACTTTTAAGGTTTCAAAAATAACGTTTTAGTCCCCGAACTTTTGTACTTTCTAAAAAAGACGGTTTTAGTCCTCGGACTTAAAAATCAAAGTTTTCAAGCAAGTTTCAAGGAATGACAATTAGGTCCCTCAACTTACATTTTCACATAATGACACATTAGGCCCTTGTAATTTATGTAGCCTTGTTTATAAGCATGAAACTCAATTAAACTTGCAAGTATTCACGTGTTTGGGCCGGTAAATCGTGTAAAAGCATGAAACAAAGCATGCATCAAACAAATTGCAATTCAATATACGATAACTGTTATTATGTGCATCAAACAAGTACATGTTTGAAAATTAAGGTGGTTACATCAGATGTTATAACTGCCATGAGCCTGGGCACTATGCTAGAGAGTGCAAACAACCAAGAAGGGAAAGAGTTGATCCAAATGTTACTGTCACTATTAGTTCAGCAGCTCGACCAGCTCCAAATGTTGTTTCAACCTCGAACATCACTGTCACTCGTCCCACTCAAGGTTCACCCGCAAACACTACTGGCAGAACTCAAGCTGCTGAATCGGTTGCAACTCCTGGAAATGCATTGATGATTCAGGAAGGAGGGGGATTTGACTAGACCCAACAGATGAACGATCTGCAGATCACTACAGACACTTTGTACCAGTCAAATCAAGCTCTCATGGCAGAAGTGAAAGAAGATGCTAACTCGGCAGCTGAAGATGTTGAGGGAATGATCTATCATGCCCTCATGGCTCAAATGAATGACTACACTCCTTCTGAGGCTGAGGTATGTGTAGATGATGTTTGTTGTACTTTAAAATGTAGAGAGAAGGTAAAAGGTTTTAAGGAACAGGCCGAATCGCTTACTATGCAACTTCAATATACCAGATCCAGTAGTTACGAAGTTAAAAAGAAACTGGATGGGTATAAAAATATGGTAGAGGCACAAAAACGTGACATTCGAAAGTTGCATAGTGATCTAAGCGAAGCGCACTGTCGATGTCTCCACTTCAAGGAGCTATCTGAAAAGTTAACTGTTGAATTAAACGACTTAAAATCGACTTTCGAAAATACATAATTTAATTTTAAAAAATTTGATGTTTCAAGCGAAAAGGTCAAGAAAATAATAAATCAACAGTTAAAGTACAACAAAAAGGAAATGAGGAATAAAGGGTTGGGTTTTGTATCCATACCTCTACCATACAACCACAACTATTCCTCAATTCCTATGACTGGAGAGGAGATAGACAATTTACCCAAGATGGAATATGGAAAACCAGAGGATAGGAAGCCTGAGCCTGTCAAGCCTCGAAAGATAAAAATCACTAGGCCTGATAATACTGAAGTCATCTTAGAAAAACAGGCTTATAATCAAACGTTTGTTAAATCAGAAAATGTTTTAAATCACACTGAAACCTTAAACTTTGAGAAAAATGCAAGTGTTGATAAACATTTTCAAGTGTTAAAAGGGGAAGAATCGTGTGAGTCAAAACAATCTTTTGAAAATAAATCTGTCACACAAGAGCCTAAAGTAAAAGAGCCTAGAGTTAATGTAGACAACATCGAGTTTGCCATGATAAAAGGTTTGACTGAATTTATGAGAGAATTCAATAGGGGCAAACAAAGTGAATCTGCTTCGTTATGTGACACATCTTGTGACGCTTCTGAGACATCCACTTCTGAGAAATCAGAAATGGGCGAATCATCTGTTGTCAACAATGCATCACCTGAGGAAGCAGAGACACCACAGACTGAATCATTTGCTTCATCTGATTCAATACCTGACTTGTATGAAGAGACCGACTATGATAACTCAGAGTCAGTCAATTCAGTAGAGTCAACGATTGAATCATCTGAAAAAGTTGATTCAGATTCATTTGAAGAAGAATCAGAAACAACATCAGGAGCCTCTGATGAGTTGGATGGTAATAAAACCTAAGAAGCTCCTGCTGAATGTTCAAAAGAAAATGATTCTGATTCTTCAGAATCAATGGTGTCACTAGAAACTGAAAGCAATTCTGTTGCATCAAGTGACACTGTTTGTGAGAGAAATTGCGATACTAACCCTGTTGCTTTAAATGCAGACCAAGTAATTATTGAAGATTGGGTAGATGAAGATGATGAGGACGACACTGCTTTTAATGTTTTGAAAAATAAAATTCAGAAAAACAATTCTTTAATTTCGGAAAAGTCAAACAATATTTCAATTTCTTCTGATGTTTTGGATTGTGTGGGCTCTGTTTTAAAGAGCGATGAATGTTCTGACATTTATTTTGGTTCTATTTGTGCGTATTTGAATTCAGTTGTTTTGCCTAATAAAGTTGATAAATCTAAAAATCTTTTGGTAAAACAGATTAAAGGAGGAAATGAAGCAAAATATGTTCCTTCAAAATCAAGATCAAACAAGCAAACTAAGTGTCATTCTGTTTCTAAAGACAAATCTAAACCTGTCTCGTTTGCATCTCAGGAACCACACAAGCCCTCAGGTTCTGCAAAGTCTGATGGATGTCAAACAAAACCACATGTGAAACGACAAATATGTTACACGTGTGGAATTGCTGGGCACATTGCAAAAAATTGTCAGCATCGTCTTGATAAACTCAAAAGGGGAGAGCATCAGAAGGCTCCAAAAGGGAATGTCAAGCTTCAAAAACAGGAAAAGACTTCAAAATCTAAACCTGTTAGGAAGCTGAACTCCAAAATGAAGCCTTCTGATGGAGATTGGAACAAAGCTAAACAAATGAAAATGAAATCAAACAATTGCATTCTAAACTCTAATTCTGTTTCGCCTAAGGCTTCTAAGAGATTGGATGGTCATAGGCAAGTTTGGAAACCTAAGACTCATGTTCCAAACAACTCTCCTAAATCATCGTGCATCAATAACAAACCTATCTACTCTAAAGAAAAGTTGATTTGGATGCAAGTTACATACTTTAATGCACAGGGTGTACCCACTACAACTATGGCTTGGGTACCAAAATCTAATTAATCCCGCGTAATGTGCAGGAACGGCTATGGAGGGTTGTCATTCGACTCTGGGTCATTGACAGTGGCTGTTCCAGGCATATGACTGGCGATCTATCCCAACTTTCTGATCTTGAAGAATTTAATGGAGGATATGTTGCCTTTACGGGTGGCGAGAAAGGAAATATCACACAAAGAGGCACGGTCAAGAATGGCGATCTCTGTTTCAAAGATGTCAACTACGTCCCTGAGTTGAAGCACAGTCTGCTAAGTGTTGCTCAAATTTGCGACAACGGTTACTCAACTCACTTCACTGATAAACATTGTCTCATCCTGAAACTAGGAATGGTGATTCCTGATGAATGGATTTTGTTAAAATCTGAACGAAAAGGCAACGCTTATGTCATTGACATGAATAAACCTCCCACTGAAGGTGTTGCCTGTTTGTTTACCAAAATCTCTGATGTTGGATCTGAGTTTCTTTTTGATTGTATTTTCGTTTGAAATTAAGATGAAAATGAAAGAGTTGTGCAGCGGAATTAAGATGAAAACAAACTTTGCATACAATCAAACGAGAGTAATACTTTAATCAAACATCTTTACACAATGAATCGAAAGATTGAATTTGTTTCAACAACGATTACAATGATTGATGAATGAATGCAAACTCCCCCTCAGCCAGAGCTCAGTAGTTTGTTCGTGCAAAGAAGACAATGTTGTAAAAGAGCTGATAGAACAGTACAAAGTACTGAACTATTTATAGGCACTTGCAAACCACTGAGCATCTTAGCTGACGTCACCATGAAAGTGACATCTAACCTCCTAACAAACTCTAACCTCTGATCTATACAAACTCTGATGTACTAACTACTGCTATTACATTTCTTTACATAAAAGACACTTAAACAGCTGCTGCATCCTTCCACTGCTGTGAACCCAGCAGTGCCTGTCCGGATCAGCAGTACTTGACTCAAGGCAGTAGATTGAGTCAGCAGAGCTTTGGTCTTCCATCAGTCTTTGACATTTGTCAGTAGATGCAAAGCAGCAGTTGTAGGACAGCACTTAGTAAGATCAGCAGATAGGAGGTCAGCAGATATAAAACCACTTTCAAGGGGAGAGATTTGCATGAACTAACTGTAATCTTCTGCTTATTCTGGATCCACTGCTCTGATCCAGTTTTGGCTTTAATTATCTGTTCCTCTGATAGGGTTCAATCCCAACAATCTCCCCCTGGAACAGATAATGCCAAAACTCTTCATTATTTGTGGAATTCTTTATTGCCTCATCAACAGCTCCCTTATCTGACCTTTAAATTGTAATTCAAAGTCTAGGGCATCTGTATCTTCATCATCCCTGCTAAGTGGAAGATCAAGGAGATCCTACAAATCTTCAAGACTCAGGCCAAGAGCTTGTTCCCTTGATATTTTCTCCACTTCTCCACCAGACCTGAGCAAAGTCAATACGCAGGTCTGTTTGTCAGTTTCCCACTTTTGTATTTTTGAGCCTGGTGGGTTTCTTGGGAGATGTTTATTTGCAGAAGTATTTGGAGAGGCTGGCCTATTCATGACTGGCTGAGCAGTACTTGCAGTTTGATCCAAACCAAGAGTTTCCATGATCATTTTCTTTATACCCTCTTTTCCAAGGTCTTCACCTTCCATTAACTCTTTGATGGTTTCAGCAATCAGCTGTTTCTGTGGCCTTCTTTTGCAGATGGCAGCACCAACTGGAGCTGTGGATCTCCTGATTTGCAGCTTTGATGGTCTTTTTGAAACCGCTGCTTCAGGATAGTCAGGCTTTTGAGGAACTGTGGGATCTTTCTTTCTTAATTGTTCCAACTTTTTGTAAGTAGCCCTGACCACATCTTCTTTCCATCTAGCAACTTGTCTTTTGTTTCCATAATCAGCTGCTACCAGTTCCTCTTTCATTCTCCTCAACTCTTCCTGTTTGTCAGGTACATTCTTTCTAAACTTTGCCCAGTTAGGAGGAGTGTGAGTGACTTTCCTTTTTATCATGTCTTGAATTTGTGTTGCTTCGTTTTCAAGTTCAGGAATAGTCCACTCTTTGTGCATGTATCTCTCTCCTTTGTACTTCTTGTGAGCCATGATGCTTTCAATGTAGTATTTCTTCAGAGTTTCAACTGCTCTTTCAGAAATTTGTTGACTAACATTTTTTGCAAATTGTTCTAGGGATCTGACTTGTGTGAGCAAATATTGACTTCTCTGTGCAATTTCTTTATCAGATTTCCCTTGTGTGTTTTTCTTTGAGATATCCTCTGCTTGCTTGGCCTTGATTTCCAAATATTCATCAACATTTTTAGGCCAGGGATATCCTTTTATTGATGGCAAACTCCGTTTGGCAGGGTCATCCTCAAAGTAAAAAGATTTTATTTCTTCTCTAACAGCTGCTAATTCAAGAGGAAATTGAACACCTGCAGGAGGTAAGGGCTTGTACATTTTAACTGAAGAGAGAGGAACAGGTTTTGGAATTGTGACAAGTGCTAAAGATTTTGAAGATGTTTGTGGTGGTGAATTGTCATCATCTTTGAGAATTAGTCTTCTCCTTTTTTGTAGGAGGGACTGATGATGTTTTGGATGGAGCAGTGGTGGTAGATGTAGTGGCAGTGGATTGTGATTGACTAACAGCTGTTGAAACAACTGGTGTTTCAACCACTGTTGTCATTACAACAGATGTTATAACATCTGCTGTCTTCTGCTGTATGTCAGCAGGTGTTGTTTTTGGTGGTGATGATGGTAAAGCAGTGGATGTTGTGTGTGTTGAAGTGGTGTGTGTTGATGGAACAACTGGTTGGCAAGCAGTAGTTTTTGTAACTCATGTTGCATCAGCTGTTTTGTATGGTGGTTTTTGAGCAGACTTTGAATGTCTGGTCGGAATGGATTTGGGTTGCCTCACTTTTCTAGTAGGCTTCTTCTTTTCCTCAACAGGATTTTCATGATCCTTTGACCCAGAAGTACCCTGATCTGGATGATCCATTCTGTCCACCCTGGCTTTCCTTTTGGCCTCTCTATCCCTTTTTACACTTGCAACTGCTTCTGCTAGTGCATTTGTTGTCACATCAATTTTCTTGCTGCCATCTGGTAAAGGGATCTTTTTGGTCATGTTTGAATTTTCTGGTTCAAGATAGAGACCATCCTCTATACCCTTCTTTTTCCACTCCTTAATTTTCTCCCCCTTTTTGGCATTATCTTCGGGGATTTGATAAATGTAGCGGACTTTTGGAGGAGCATTGCCAGTGGTGTGCAAGATCTGAGTTTTGAGAGCCTTTAAATCAGCCTGAGTGTTCTTGAACCTTGACTCCATTGCATTTCTCAGTTGTTGTACATGTTTTTCATGTTGCTGATCTGCTAATTGTGCTTGTTGTTGGAGAAAAGATTGAAATAGATTCCAGAGCTCATTTGTAGCAGGTGCCCTTTGTGGAGCAGGTGCTTGAGGTGGAACAGCAGTTGATTGTACCTTCTGAACTTGTAACACCTGTTGTAGCATATCTTTGAGTTCTGCAACAGAGTTATCAAGCTTTGCAATACGATCCGTCAATTTCTGGTACTTTAAACCATCACCCAAGTTAATGGGATCATCTGATTTCCCACTAGTAGTGGTTTTATCAGTGGTAGATGTAGGGAGTATACTCCAAACATTAACCACTGATGCCCCTTTTTCTTGGTACTGGGGTCTTCTTCCTTCAACACTTGACAACCTTTTGATGTTGCCAGTAGGATAAATAAATCCACTGGTGGTTGGCAGAGGTGCTATAAAAGGAATTGCCTCCAAGGAAGTCTTATTAATGTAACCACTGTCCAACTGTAAACCTGTAGGTTCAACAGTTGTAGTGGCTGCTTCACTTGGATTACCACCAAGAGTTACTTGTAACTCATGGGGTGTAAACTCCTCAGGTTGTGTTGGTGGGTTAGCAAAGATTGATACATCAGACCCAGTCAGTTGTTGAGGTATATTCTCATTAGTAGGTGATTGAGAAGGACTGGTTAATGCCTGGTTCAAATCAATTGCATCCAACAGCAGTTTAGTTGGTGGGGGAATGGTGGATGTGAAGGGTGGTGTAGAAAGTGGAGTTGCCCCGGGTATTGAGATGTGGATGATAGAAACGAGTGTTTCCAGAACATCATGATGTGGAGACCCTATTTGTACAACCTGTTCTTTTTGTGAAGAAGCAGGAGGAGTTTCGGTTATGGGTTGAGATATTTGTACCAACTGCTGTGAGGAAGTAGCAGCAGTGGTTTCTTGTGACTTTTGTGTTGTCACTGGCAGAAGCTCTGGTATCTCATCCTCCAGAGTTGCCTTTTTGATGGGTTTTGTGGGTTTTTGAGTTTTTCTTTTTGTTGGCTTTTTGGTGATTTTAGGTGTGGGTTTCAAAACAGTTGTGCTGCTGCTTTGATCACCTTGAGCAGTGGGCTCAGCAGCAGATACCTGAGGAGCAGTTGTAACTGCTAAAATCTGCTCAGGCACCTCTGCTTGTGTTTTGCAAGGTGCTAACATTCTTGAAAAAGTTTCAGTTGTTAAACTATTTATTTGAGTAGAATCACCTTGGTTTATTACAGCTAAATCATCCTTACTGAATTTCTTTGAAAAATAGTAACTTAAAAACCTTGGAAACAATAAGAATGATTTTGTTGCAACATTATTAACCAAATCTTTAAAAATTTCCCGAGAATAGTTAAAATTTTCTCCTTGAAGAATTGCATATCCTAGATTTTGAATCTTTAAAGGGATTTCATTGAAAGAAGTGGTTTTGTTTGAAACACATAGTAGGAGGGTATGAAATAAAAATCTGGTTGCCGACGGAAAATAACCTTTTTCTAAGGTAACTTTCTTCATCATTGTGGCTTCATACCCTCTCTCAATGAAGTCAGTTTGTAACTCGTTTTTAGTGAAAGAAATTTTACCTTCCTGATCACCGAGTTGAAAGACCTCTGAAATGGATTGTGGCGTGATTTGGACAACTTTACCCTTTATCGAAGAGTTTATGGTGGTTGCAGTGTCTCCTTGTTTTTCAAGAGTTGCATTTTTCCAGAACTCCCTTTGGGTCGCCAAATAGATTGGTGCATCGGCAGTGAACAAAGTTTTGTACTTTGATTTTGCCATGAGATCAATGATGGAATCGAAAACTTTGGTGGTTCATGGTTTTGTGAGAAGACCCAGGAGATTGTGAGATGGTTTATGTGGAATTTCAGTGGAGATTGCCTTTTGAGAGGCTGTTTTCGATGATGATTTGGATGAGGGTTTTGAGGATGACTTCGATTTTGTCATTTTGAAGATGAATGATCGAAGAAAGTTGTGAAAGATGAGAAGAAAAACTGCTTTGAGAAGAGAATTTTTAAGAATTCAATTCGACAGTAAAACCCTGTTTTGGTGGTGAGTGGGGGATTTTATAGGGAAGAAAGTGAATGCTGAGGTGGCAGCCGTTACAAAAGGTCTGGCCAATATGTACTGCCCACGTGACAACCCCTGTTGAAAGTGAAGGACAGTACTTGTGTGATAGGGACAGATGAAGGCAGTGGTATGAAAGCAGTGGATGATTTTCACTATCAGTGGATAGCATATCAGTGGATAAGACACTGCTTTTGAACAACAGAGTTTATCAAAGTAATGAGAGAGCAGGGGTTGACTTTCAGCAGTGGACAGACTTTTGAAGGAAGCAGACTTTTGAACAATCAGTGGTTAATGGCAGACTTTTAAGGATTTTAATGAAAAATTTTCATTTTTAGCTATTTTTAAGGATGGAGTTTTGATTTTCTGAAAACATTTTGTTGCTTTTATTCATAGAAAAACAAGGTGTTGCATGTTATTCCATGTTCAGCATTCCAATTCTAGAGACCAAGCTTTCAAAAGTGGTTGTATCAAGTGCTTTTGTGAGCACATCAGCCAGCTGGTCTTTAGTTGGGACATGATGCAGAGAAATCAAACCTTTTTCATAGCAATCCCTCACAAAGTGATGTCTGATGTCGATGTGTTTGGTGGTTGAATGGGAAACTAGATTTTTGATGATATTTTCTGCTGCCTGACTGTCCAACATGAGTGGTGTCTTCAAGGCAGTGATACCAAAATCCAGTAACTGATTTTGAAGCCACAGGAGTTGGGCTGTACAGCTTGCAGCAGCAATGTATTCAGCTTCAGCAGTGGATGTTGAAACAGCTGCTTGCTTTTTGCTTTGCCATGAGACTAAGCAATCACCTAGAAACTGGCACCCTCCTGATGTGGACTTCCTTGTGGTGTGACATCCAGCAAAGTCACTGTCTGAGAAACCTGAAAGCTTGATGTTCCCATTAGCTGGATACCAGATACCAAGTGTGGGAGCACCTTTTATGTATCTGAAGATCCTTTTTACAGCAATGAGATTTGATTTTCTGGGAGCTGATTGACTTCTTGCACAGACACATGTTGCAAACATGATGTCTGGTCTAGATGCAGTTAGGTACAATAAAGACCCAATCATGCTTCTATAAAGTGTTTGGTCAATCAGCTCATCCTTTTCATCAGACATGACCAGCTTATTTGTTGGCATGGGTGTGCTGCATGGTTTACAATCATTCATATCAAATTTGGTTAAAAGTTCTTTAGCATATTTGCTTTGATGAATGAAAGTTCCATTTTGCAATTGCTGTACTTGGAGACCAAGAAAGCATTGCAGCTCACCCATAGCACTCATTTCAAACTCAGCTGTCATGAGTTCTCTAAACTCTTCACACATTGAGTTACATGTGCTTCCAAAAATAATGTCATCCACATAAATCTGGACAATCATTAAATCCTTCCCTCTCCATTTTAAAAACAGTGTTTTATCACTGGTACCTCTTTTGAAACCATTTGAGAGTAGGAAGTTGGAAAGAGTTTCATACCAGGCCCTTGGTGCTTGTTTCAAGCCATACAAGGCTTTGTTTAGCCTGTAGACATGATCTGGATAAAATGGATCCTCAAAACTTGGAGGTTGACAAACATACACCTCTTCTTGAATTGTACCATAGAGGAAAGCACTTTTGATATCCATTTGAAACACCTTCATATTGTGGTTGACAGCAAAGGCCAGGAACAGTCTAATGGCTTCCAATCTTGCAACAGGGGCAAATGTTTCATCATAATCAATCCCCTCTTCCTGTCTGTAACCTTGAACCACAAGCCTGGCTTTATTCTTGACAACAATACCCCTTTCATCAGTTTTGTTCTTGAAGACCCACTTTGTGCCAATGGGACTAACCTCTTCTGGCAGTGGCACAAGCTCCCATACTTGTTGTCTTTTAAACTGTTGGAGCTCCTCTTGCATGGCTTCTACCCAGCTGTTGTCTTTCAGTGCCTCTTGGTACTTGATTGGCTGATGGAGTGATAGAAAACCAGCAAAAAGACAAATGTTTTGGGTTTGACTTCTTGTGAGCACCCCTTCATTTATGTTGCCAATGATTTGATCAGGTGGATGAGATCTCAAGAAGATTAAATCTCCTTGGTATGGTATGATGGCATTGGTTGGTGAAGGCTGCAAATGTGTATCATCTGAGCTAACCACTGCTGGGGACTTTGATGATCCAGCAGTGGCTTCAAAAGGTGGTGGTATAGGAGGTAATGAAGTGGACAACTCCTGACTGTTATCCACTGTTTAAGGACTTTTGTCAGCAGTGTTTGAGGATGTGGAAGTAGTGGTTGATGGGCTACTTTGGTCAACAACTGTTGAGGTAGCAGTGGTTGAGCTTTGACAACTGTTTTGAACGGTTGGTGCTTTTCCCTTTGTGGCAGACCTTTGAGGGATGATGATTTCATACCCATAGTCTGGTGTTGTATCCTCTGATGGACCTGCACTGTTAGTCTTGACAGCAGTATTTTCAAAAGTGAATTTTTCAAGATCAAACAGATCTGCAGGGTTTGCTGGGATTTTCATTGATGAGAGTTCATTGAACTTAACATTCAAAGTCTCCTCCACTGCCTTGGTCCGTGTATTGAACACTTTGTAGGCCTTGGCAGTGGTTGAGTATCCCAGATGATAACCACAATCAATTTTGGCTGCAAATTTTGAAATGGAATCTTTTAAGTTCAAAATAAAGCATGGGCAGCCAAACACTTTGAAATATGAGATCAGTGGTTTAATTTTATACAGAATTTCATAGGCAGTCTTTTTGTGCCTGGGGTTTATTAAAACTCTGTTCTGAACATAGCAAGCAGTGTTTACTGCCTCTGCCCAGAAAGTTAATGGCAAACCTGAATCTGCAAGCATGGTTCTGGCAGCCTCAATCAGAGTTCTGTTCTTCCTTTCCACTACCCCATTCTGCTCTGGTTTTCTTGGGATGCTGTACTGCCTTACAATCCCTTTCTTCACACAGAAGGCATCCAACTCCCTATTTTTGAATTTTGTGCCATTGTCACTCCTGAAGCTTTTCACTGGAAGGTCAAATTGCTTTTCAACCTGTATTACAAAGTCTTGCAAAATGCCTGCAGTTTCATCTTTTGAGTGCAAAAAGAACGTCCATGTAAACCTAGAAAAGTCATCAACAATAACCAAACAATATCTTTTCTTTTTGAGGCTCATGACTTGAACTGGGCCAAACAAATCCATGTGTAGCATTTGCAAACACTGGGTTGTTTTGGACTCTTCAATGGACTTGAAAGAACTTTTATGTTGTTTTCCGTTTAAACAGGAAATGCAATGTTCAGGACATGAAAACAATTTTTGTGGCAGGCCTCTCACCAAACCATTTTTTGAAATTTCTGTGATTGTCTTAAGATTTGTGTGCCCCAGCCTTCTGTGCCAAAGTTCTGTCTCTTTGTTAGAGGCAGTTGAGAACAAACAGGCATCAGCTCTGGGACACTCTTTTGACATGTCAACAACATAAACATTGCCACTTCTTTGAGCAACAAGTTTAGTTTGACCAGTTTTGATTATTGCTTCAATCTTTTTGACCATTTCTGGTCCAACAATCCTACAACAATATTTTGTGAAAAATGACCCAAAACCCTTGTCACTCATTTGGGACACACTCAGAAGGTTGAATTTTAGATTGTCTATTAGATTGACATTTTCAAATTTTACTTTTCCAGACTCTACTGTACCCGACCCCAGAACTTTTCCTTTACTATTATTCCCAAAGGATATATCACCCCCTCCATGGATTTTAAAGTCTTTGAGGAGGGCTTTACATCCTGTCATGTGCCTGGAGCCTCCACTATCTACATACCAAAGACTATCAAAGCATGCAGAAGCTCCCTGCACATGAAGTAAAAGGATTAGTTCATTAAGGTCTCCAAAGCCAACAAGGCTTTGGATGGGGTCTCAACAGTGTGTGGGATGGATGCAGAATGATGGACAGTGGTTAGGTCAGGAGTTTGAACTGTTTTAGGACAGTGTTTCTCTAACCACTGTTGTGGGTCCTGACCAATCATCTGCTGGTAACCAAAAGGATGCTTGTTCACTTTGGGTTTAGAGGGCCTTTTGTAGGCCTTATAAACGTGAGGAATCCTTTGGTAAGACTGTTATTCTCTGCCTTTTCTGAACTGATTGGCAGGGGGTGCATCAGTAACCTGAACATCTCTTTTGACAGATGTTTGGTTCTGCTGTTTTGTAACAGTTGTTTGAACTGGCACAAACAGTGGTTGTTTCTTGGTGAATTTGACAGATGTTGATGATGATGATGGACTCAAGGATGTTTTAGCAATGTACTCATTCTTTTTCACATCAAAGTTTTTGAGATACACACATGCTTGAGTTTTGTGGTTTGTTTTACCACAGACAATGCAACCTTCAACTGAAACAATGACACTTGTTCTGTTTAAATCATACGCTTTTAAGTGGAAACAATCTTTTGTAAGATGATTCCTTTTCTCACAGAATTCACAAAACAAGTTATCAATTTTTTCTTTCTTCTTTCTCTTTTCAGACTCCTTTGCAGCAGAGGTTTTAACCACTGCTGGGATGTCCTTGAGAGGTATGACTTTAGCTTTTGGAGCCTTGACACCATCAGTTGATGTAAAGTCCATTGGCTTGAAATTTTCAAGAATGTCACACTCATCAGACCATTTTGGTTTAAACTGGTATTCTTCAAGCTCCTCAAAAGTAGAGGATTCCATTGGTCTGTCAAGTGTGATTTTGTTACCAAGTTTGTCAGTGATTTTCACTTCTTGGCCATTCTTGTTTGTGGGGATGAACTCAGTGGTTACATCAGTGGTTTGAACAGATTTTTCAAAAGCAGTGTTTTCATCATCATGTTTTCTATAGCCAACCCCAAATTTCACATTGTTTTTTCTCTGTTTTTCAAGTATAACCTCATATCCTTTGCAAGATTCCACCCATCTTTCACAAGTAATCTGGGCGGACTCCAACTCCTTTTTGCAAACTTGGTATTTTTCTACCATAGTTTGAAGTTGGGTTTTGGTTATACTTTGCTCTTCTTTTAGACAGTTGTTCTCTTTTTCTTTTTCAGTCAATTTGTTTTTAAGTTCTTTTAAAGACCTTTCAAATTTGACCTCATCAGACAAGATTTTATCCCGAAGGTTTTCATTCACCTCTTTAATGTTAGCAAAAGCAATTATGCAATTGTCAGAACACAGTTTTTCAAGAACTTGAGGAGATACCTTGGCAGCTGCCATCATTGCACAATCACATTGATGATCTTCCTCATCATCAGCTTTCACCTTTTTTTTCACCAGCCTTTTCTTCCTTCTCTTTTTGTTTGTCCTCTTCGGACCATGGATCTGTCAGTGGTTCAATCAGGGAACCTGAACTTTCTCCCAACAGTAGTTCACCAGCCACAGCAGTAACCACTGCTTCAGTCACCTCTTCCACTGTTTCAAAGCTCTGTTGTTCCTCCTCAGTTTCAACCCCCTCCTGTATTGACTCTAATGCCATCAAACAAAACTCATCATGAGAAGAATCATTAGAAGCATAGAGTGCAAAATTTTCATCATTAAGGTCTTCAGGCATACTGCTCCAGTCAACAAACCCTTGAGTGAAAAAACTTTGTTGATCTGGTTGTGCTGTTGCTGGAGCAGTGGTTTGAGGTGCAACAGGTTGCACTTGTACCTGTGGAGCAGGGGTTTGAACATATTGGATTTGTGGAACAGTAGTTTGGACATAATGTACTGGCACAGGGGCAGCAGCATAGTGAGCAGTGTTCACTTGAGCTGCTGGGGCATATTGGGCATATTGGGCATAGTGCACAGTGTTTTGGTTTTGAGGTCTAAGATTTGAGCTAGGATGAGTAATTATGGGACCAGTAGTTTGACTCCTGCATTCCCTAGCGAAATGTCCCAACCTATTACACTTGTAGCACTTGATTTTTGATTTATCCAACCCAACCCTTAGATTCCCATGCAAACCTGGGAATTTTCGCCCTGTTCTTTTGTAGAACTTGCTAGTTCTAACACTTAGCAAAGCCAGTTGGTGCAGGATGTCCATTTCCTCTAAATCAGTGGGATCAAAATGTTGCAAATCATTTAGTTCAAAACTTAAATTGTCTAACATCTGGTTTTCATTTGCAGTGAATGCATAACTAGCAAAGTGAGGATCAGGGTTGTTAAAATTTGCACCAGCAGTTATGTCAATGAAGTGATCATAACCCTGATCCTTACCACTGCTCCCAAATTCTTCTTGACCCAGAAGAGCAGTATTACCGAAAGTGTAATCATCGGTAACTTTTCCTGACTCTTGTAACCTCCTTTTCTGGTTCAACTCCCTTTCGTAGGTCAGGAGTCGACCGTGGAGTTGGGTCAAGGTCAGATCCTTGAATTCAGGTGAGTTTCGGGTGACAAAAGCTATGGTGTCCCATTTTTCTGGCAGTGACCTGAGGAACCTGCTATTTTGAGTTGAGTTTGTAAAAGTGGTGTTAACAAGCCTCAGTTCACTGATGAGACAACTGAAACGCTCAAATTGTTGCGTTAGTGATTCGCCTTTAACGTAGCAAAATGTTTCATACTGTTGGTTCAGGATTTCCCTATTGTTTTCTATGACTTCTTCAGTTCCCCCAAACTGTTCCTTAAGTGCGTCCCATAACTCTTTGGCACTGTTACAATGTAACAGTCCAACATATATCTCATTGGGCAGCGCTGATGCTACGATGCTAAACGCTTTAGCATCTAGTTCGATCTTTTGAAAATCGGTTTCGGTATAATTTTCAACTGGTTTTGGAACGAACTTTTTAGCATCTTCAGCACTTGGCACTGAAGGAACATGGGGACCATAAATGACAGACTTCCAACAACCTGTGCTTTGTTGAGCGAGGATGTGACCCATCCTCCTCTGCCAGATGTTGTACTCATTTCTTTTTAGCATATGTGGTTTAAAAAGCGAGCCGATGTTGTTTTTATCATCCTGAGATTGTGACGTCATTCTTGTTGTTTTACAGACACTGAGAAATCAACTTTAATGGTGATTAATCCTTGCTCTTTTTTTCAACGGACGAACAAACGATCAGTATCAACTGTTATGAGCTGAACTATTTACGTCAAAATGATTGTTAAATCAAATTTGACTGTCCAAGCTCTGATACCAATTGTTGGATCTGAGTTTCTTTTTTATTGTATTTTCGTTTGAAATTAAGATGAAAATGAAAGAGTTGTGCAGCGGAATTAAGATGAAAACAAACTTTGCATACAATCAAACGAGAGTAATACTTTAATCAAACATCTTTACACAATGAATCGAAAGATTGAATTTGTTTCAACAACGATTACAATGATTGATGAATGAATGCAAACTCCCCCTCAGCCAGATCTCAGTAGTTTGTTCGTGCAAAGAAGACAATGTTGTAAAAGAGCTGATAGAACAGTACAAAGTACTGAACTATTTATAGGCACTTGCAAACCACTGAGCATCTTAGCTGACGTCACCATGAAAGTGACATCTAACCTCCTAACAAACTCTAACCTCTGATCTATACAAACTCTGATGTACTAACTACTGCTATTACATTTCTTTACATAAAAGACACTTAAACAGCTGCTGCATCCTTCCACTGCTGTGAACCCAGCAGTGCCTGTCCGGATCAGCAGTACTTGACTCAAGGCAGTAGATTGAGTCAGCAGAGCTTTGGTCTTCCATCAGTCTTTCACATTTGTCAGTAGATGCAAAGCAGCAGTTGTAGGACAGCACTTAGTAAGATCAGCAGATAGGAGGTCAGCAGATATAAAACCACTTTCAAGGGGAGAGATTTGCTTGAACTAACTGTAATCGTCTGCTTATTCTGGATCCACTGCTCTGATCCAGTTTTGGCTTTAATTATCTGTTCCTCTGATAGGGTTCAATCCCAACAATCTCCCCCTGGAACAGATAAGGCCAAAACTCTTCATTATTTGTGGAATTCTTTATTGCCTCATCAACAGCTCCCTTATCTGACCTTTAAATTGTAATCCAAAGTCTAGGGCATCTGTATCTTCATCATCCCTGCTAAGTGGAAGATCAAGGAGATCCTGCAAATCTTCAAGACTCAGGCCAAGAGCTTGTTCCCTTGATATTTTCTCCACTTCTCCACCAGACCTGAGCAAAGTCAATACGCAGGTCTGTTTGTCAGTTTCCCACTTTTGTATTTTTAAGCCTGGTGGGTTTCTTAGGAGATGTTAATTTGCAGAAGTATTTGGAGAGGCTGGCCTATTCATGACTGGCTGAGCAGTACTTGCAGTTTGATCCAAACCAAGAGTTTCCATGATCATTTTCTTTATACCCTCTTTTCCAAGGTCTTCACCTTCCATTAACTCTTTGATGGTTTCAGCAATCAGCTGTTTCTGTGGCCTTCTTTTGTAGATGGCAGCACCAACTGGAGCTGTGGATCTCCTGATTTGCAGCTTTGATGGTCTTTTTGAAACCGCTGCTTCAGGATAGTCAGGCTTTTGAGGAACTGTGGGATCTTTCTTTCTTAATGCTGAATTCAAAAATGCTGAATTGAATTTCTTTTATGCCGAGAGGGGAATCGCCCGACAATACAGTGCTGCTAGAACTCCTCAGCAAAATGGAGTTGCTGAAAGAAGGAATAGAACCCTGATTGAAGCAGCTCGCACAATGCTCTGTGATTCGAAACTCCCAGTTTTCTTCTGGGAAGAGGCCATTAATACTGCGTGCTACATTCAAAACAAAGTTGTTATCAACAAGGCACGCATGAAGACGCCTCATGAAGTAATGTTTGGCGAGAAACCATATGTGGGGCACTTTAGAGCTTTCGGTTGTCCATGTACTCTTTTGTACTTGGAATCCATACCAAAGTTTGAGGCTAGGGGAGATGAATGTTATTTCATTGGATATGCTGGGAAGGCTGCTCATGAAAACAAGACGGCATATAGAGTGTACAACAAGAAGACTAGACAGATCATTGAACAGATCATTGAGTCTTATGATGTGCAGTGGCTCGAAGAAAATAGTTATGCCTATCTATTTAAATCTTTTGATATTCTTGATGATCCTCCTGTTACTCATGTAGGTACCTCTGGTACAACTAATGCTATCTCTCGACCCGCAATCGTTCCACATAATGCAGAAGAAGAGGGAGATGTTGAATTTGAGGGGGATTCTACAGCTGTGGGGGATCACACACCTGCAGTGTCATCTTCAACATCTACACCAGAGATTCAAGTGGCTCCTGATTATACCGACATTCTTAATGATGGAGGGGAGGGGTTGGACTCGTCTGATGAGGAGGACACACCCATCGATCAAAGTGACATGTTTGATGGTCCCATTCTTGAAGAGTTTGTCGCAAACGGTGCAGAAGAAGATAAAGTCTTTGCCAACACTGAACCAGTAGCAGTTGATCACTTAACGAACATATCTCCAACTGGAACTGCACCAGAAGTTGCTATTCCTACAAGTGTCCAACGTGATCATCCCATAGAAAATGTGATTGGACCAGTAGAGGCTGGAGTGTTGACTAGAAGTCAGTCAGGAATCATCAACAATTGCTTGTTTTCATGTTTCATCTCACAAATCGAGCCAAAGACAATTGATACGGCTCTTTTGGAACCTAGTTGGGTAGATGCGATGCAGGTTGAGTTGAATCAGTTTGAGAAGCTGAAAGTCTGGAAGCTAGTTACGCTACCTGCTGGAAAGAAATCACTCGGAACTAGATGGGTCTATCGCAACAAGAGAGACGATAGCGGAGTGATTGTTAGAAACAAAGCAAGACTGGTCGTTCAAGGGTTTAGACAGATAGAAGGCCTTGACTACGATGAAGTGTATGCTCCCGTGGCTCGACTGGAGGCAATCAGAATCTTTCTGGTATATGCATCCTACATGGGATTCAAGGTCTATCAAATAGATGTCAAGACGGCGTTTCTCTACGGTAAAGTAAAGGAAGAGATCTATGTGTCACAGCCACCGGGCTTTGTGAACAAACAGTGTCCCCGTCACGTGTATAAGCTTGATAAGGCTTTATATGGGTTACACCAGGCTCCCCGTGCTTGGTATGCTACTCTGACAGAGCATCTGCTCGCTCATGGATACACTCGGGGTGTGATTGATCAGACACTGTTCATTCAAAAAGTGGGAGAGGATCAAATCTTAGTGAAGATCTATGTGGATGACATCATCTTTGGATCCACTAGTGAAGCACTGTGCAAGGAATTCGAAGAGGTTATGAAGAAGCAATTTGAAATGAGTGCATTGGGAGAAATGAGTTTCTTTCTGGGTCTGCAGATTCGACAGGATTCCAATGGAATTGTCATCCATCAGGGAAAATATGTCGATGATATTCTTGCAAAATTCAAACTTCAAGATGTCAAACCTGCAAATACTCCTATAGCAGAAAGGCCAGTAATGACTAAAGATATGGAAGGGGAAGCTGTTGATGCTACACTGTACCGGTCGATGATTGGCTCGTTGATGTACTTGACAGCCAGTAGACCAGATATCATGTTTGCTGTGTGTCAGTATGCTCGCTATCAGGCTGCTCCTAAACTTTCTCATTTAAATGTTGTTCAGAGAATCTTTCAATATCTTAAGGGCAGGCCTCGGCTTGGACTTTTGTATCGAAAAGAGTCTCCATTTGATATGTGTGCTTTTTCTGACAACAATTTTGGAGGTACTGGTCAGGACATGAAGTCTACGTCAGCTGGATGCCAGTTTCTTGGGGATCGCTCATCTCCTGGCAATGCAAGAAGCAACAAACTGTCTCTCTGTCTACTACAGAAGCGGAATACGTGGCCGCTTCAGCCTGCTGCTCATAGGTTATCTGGATTCAACACCAACTGGTGGACTACGGTTTGAATTTTTCCCAAACTCCCATTTATTGTGACAATGATGAGCTATCCAAATAGTGAAAATCCGGTGTATTTTTCAAAAACCAAGCACATTGCCATAAAAATTCACTTTATTTGTGATTCGTTCAACCAGGGTTTAATTAAAAGGGTTCAAATTCATACTGACGACAATGTCGCAGACGTTTTTACAAAACCAGTTGATAAAGCACGCTTTCTTGCTCTTCTTGAACTTCTCAAAATGATCGAATTCGAGGATTGACCACGGTCACACAAAAATATTTGTCTTCGTTTCTGTAAATTTGTTTCTTAAAATAGCTTTTCTTTTATTTTAAGCAAAAATTTAGGGGGATGTAGTCTCTCAGAAAAATACAAAAACATTGAAAAATCAAAAAAAATTTAAAACATTAAAAAAATCAGAAAAAGACATAAATAGTTCTTTGCTTTTGCCATGCCTTGGCTACAACCCGGGAAATGAAATAAATTTTCACTATGTGGATTAAGGCTGACTCATGTAAGACCAATATTGAAATGGTCTGACTCCAGAGTGATGTGCTGGTAGGCTTTACCCTGATGGCTGGACTCTTTGACTGGTACTGCATAGAACACTAGTTTATTCTATGACCTCAGGAAAGAACGTTCACTTGGAATTAGAGCATAGCTATTTGAATGTGTGTGTGATGTCCCGATACACACAATTTCGTTCTAGTTCTGAAATCTTTTCTAAACAACTCGTGTATCTCCTCTGTTTTGCGTGAGCAAAGACCTGGAGGTGCTAGGCAACATCGGCTTCTGTTTTGCGTGAGCAAAGACCTAGCTGTACGTTGTCGCTCTGTGGATCAAATACACCCGAAAGAGGCCCTCTAGTGCCCAAAAGAGACACAAAAACAAAAACTTATATCAAAATGAGAAAATCTCATTTGATTTGTATATTATATCCATCTCCGCTGATCCATTCTGTTCCTTTCTCAATCCAGTCCAGTCAAGGTTTCAAAACTCTAGAATGGGCTTGTGAAATATGTGGTAGGGAAACTACTCGTTTGATAGCCTGTTCAAATCTAAAATTCCGGGATTTGATCGTGATTGATTTGAGTGTTCATATAATTTAAAATGAAAACATGATAAATAAGTAGCAGTCCATTATTTGATAAAATCCTAGGGAGATAAGTTTAAGAGGAAAAACATACTGGCAATCGCTCGGATCTACCAGAGTAAATTAGTGTTGATAAGTGTAGTCTAGCCCGAAACTCTGTGATTTGATCCCGTAAGAAAAGTGCATGCAAAAATGGTGTGTAAGATGCTTATTACTTGTAAATATTTCATATTATTTCTTTTGTGTAATTGTTTATTTTTGTGTAAATATTTAGTTATTATCTTATTTTTATAAAATCATGTGGCCGTGTGTTTATGAATTGAGAAAGACCGAGTGTTCATAAAATGTTTCTTTGCACAAAATTTTAAAAGTATTTTCATCCTCGGGATCTGAGCTGGGCCCACCGTAAACTTGGTGGGCCCCACAAAATCTAAACACTTTTCAAAACAAATGTCTGTTAACAAAAAGGGGTGTAGAATGACGGCTGGGCCCACCACAGACTTGGTGGGCCCCCTTGGTTGAAAATCCATTCGGTTTAGGGTATAGGGTCTTGTGCGATTGGAGATATTTTCAAATCTTTTTTTTTGAAAACGGAATTCTCTCAAAACCCACAAGCTCCAATCGCACAAGCTTATCTTCTTCATCATCGTCTTCTATCATGGCAAGTGAGAAAGGGAAATCAAAAGGTCAGTTCTTTCTACTTCAATCTTTCTTGAATCTGTGTTTGTTGATCGACGTTGAAAGGTGAGAAATTAGACTTGCTTAGATTATTGATTGAATAATGATGATGTTTGTTTAGAATGGTTTTGATGATAAAATCAAAAATAGGGTTTATAAGGTGTTATTATACTGATTTTGACTGAAAAATGGTTTAAAACCCTAAGATTCAACCGAAAAAAGTGTTTTGAAACCCTAGACAGTCGCCGGAATATTCAGTTCTCGCCGGAGAAGACAACCAGAGAAGGCGAGTGAATCACACGCGCCGTCAGAGTGAATCGCACAAGCTGGGGATAGACGGTTTTGCCCCTGAGATTTTGTGTGAAAAGATTGTCTTGCCCATGTCGTTAAAAATCTTGTGCGATTGAAAGTCTGTTTGACTTTCGTTGACTGAATCTTGTGCGTTTGACCTGAGTTGACCAGGTCTTGTGCGTTTGACCTTTGTCGGTCTTATGCGACAAGCTTTATCTGTTTTATTACAAAATTTCCATCGCACAAGACCTGCCTAATCGCACAACAGACTCTCAATCGCACAAGGTATTATTTGTTGGGCCTGATCCAGTCCTTTTGGGCCTATGTTTACACTGTGAGCTTGTTAACTGTTTATGTTATAATTTTGTGAATACTTTTAAACAGAACATATTTGTGTGTTTTATTTTTAAGGATGCAAAAAATTATGATATTTCAGTTGACTTAGTTTGACCAAGTTTACGGTCAAACTCAGAAATCTTAAAGATTAACGTATATGTGTCCACGTTGATTTGTTTCCTTTTATGCAGATACAGGAAAGAAAGCAAAAGGTCCACATGTTCCAGCATGGGAAAAGACGATGAACATTGCTTGCTATTTGTCAGATCCTCCAAAGGGATTCGAGACGTACAAGTATTTGATTGTGGGCCTAAACAGTTGCAGATTGGCACATTCTCTTCGGGAGAATCCAGTTATTCGTGAAGACTGGATCAAAGATTTCTGGGATAACTCAACGGCAAAGAAAGGAGACTCGGTAATCAAGTCAAGGGTTCAGGGTACAGAAGTTTCGGTCAGTGAACAAGATATACGTGATGTATTGCTATTCAGAGATGCAGCTGATGATCCAACAGAGTATTCAAAAGAAAAAGTCATGGAGATTTTAGTCAAAATGAGCTATGAGGGAGCGGTTCCCCCTCCCACAATCAAGAAGTTGTTGCATCCATACTGGAGACTTCTGGCTCATATTTATCTGGTATGCATCAGTGGGAACAAGAGTGGTCTTGATAAACTAACGTTGAAGCAAACTTCTGCAATGGTTTCAGTGGTTGAAGGATGGAACTACAATTATTCAAAGAGTGTCTTTGATGATATGTTTGCGAATGTAAAGACATTGAATGAGAAGTACTGGTACAAGTTCCCAAGATTTATACAGATGATCTTAGAAAAGAAGTATCCTAAGTTGCCAGTTACTGTGAAAACCTATGATGCCAAGATGATGAATCATTTGGTATTTACATGGATAAACCAAAGGTCTAGAGATAATGTTGGGATCAAGTATGAAAACAAGCGCGCATTAGAAAAATTTGGAATTTTTGCTGAGATCCAAGAAGAAGCACCGGCTCAAATAAATGCTATTTGGCTGAAGAGCATGATGTAGAGATAATTGAAGCTCCTGTTGGTATTCAAGAGCCGATTGAGAACGTAGATTTGACTGGTATTGAAAGTGAGGAAGATGTTGCAGATGACAGGATGGTTGATGATGAAGAAGAAGATGAAAATGTTGATGAAAGTGAACAGAGACAGAGATCATGGATGAAGGCCTTACAGCAGAAACTGAAGAGATTAGTGAACCAGTTCACGTGAGCCCTCCTCATGTTGAACCTGTGTCTACAACGGAAGCTGCTGCTGTTGATTATTCTTTGGAAGAACCTACCGCTGATCTTCCTCCAAGGAAACGAAGCAGAAGGGATCCTAGGATCAGCGGTGAGGTAAATGTTTAAAAAACCTTAGAGACATCTAACCCCACTGGTACTTCACAACCAAATATCAACTATACACCATCAGAACTCAATCCTAAGATAGTTGATTTTATTCTGAATTAAAGATCAGCGATGTATATGCCTGCTCCCAAACCAGGTGAGGGTTCAAGCAGTGGCCCATCTGAAGCTGATGTTATTAGAGCTGCTGAGTTGCTACAAGCTGCTGTTGTTCAAGTTGAAGCAGCAACTAAGTTAAAACAAGTTGAAACTCCTGACACTGCTGCAACTGCTGATAGTTCCGACAGTGAAGATCTGTTTGAAGAAAATGAGACAACAATCTTGATGCGAGGAATTCTACTCTTGAAGAAGACAAGATATTCAAGGATGCACAAATTGCTTGTCTAATGGAGGAATTAGTGGTTAAGAATCAAAAGATCAATGAGTTGGAGACTAATCTTGGGGCTCTTAGTGCTATTGTGATGGATATGAAGTAGAAACTGGAAGGAAAATTTCCTAAGGAGTTTGCTGATCCTCCAAAAGAATCAACTGCTGAAGAGAGAGAGAGCGGCAGAGGAAAGAGCACGAAGATGCTATGAACAGGTACTATGAAAGCACTCCTCGTACAGTGCCAAGAACTGGACAGGAGCTGTGGCCCAGATTATGAATTTCTAGTTATGGTCAGGGCAATGTACGAGAGTTGAGACACAATTGTTTGGTCCATATGTGGGAAGGAATATACCGATCTTGCCTGAGCTACAAAGGAAACAGAAAGAACAAGCTAAGAAGCAGAAGATGATGCAGCAGTGAAGCTGAAGACGCCAAGCCAACACAAACCTAGGGGGATATTGTAAGGGTATAAACTAGTGTAGGTTTGCGTCTGTCTTGGGTTATTATGTTTGGTTTGGGTTCGAACTGTATAGTGGGCTCGTATGGTTGTTTTGATGTCTATGGGTTATGGGCTTGGCCCAATGTAAAAGGATCTCCTATGCATGTATAAATAAGGGAGTCCTTAGTCTTATTAGGTTGTTGATTCTCATTCAAACTTTGTGCTTTGTGCGACCAAGGATACCAGACGATTCATTGTAATCGTGTGTTCTTGTGTGCTTGAATCAATAAAATTGCTTTTGATCTTCTACATCTTACTCGTATTTCCGCTACCTGTTTAGTGTTTGATATCCGATTGTTAAGTGATTCTGGACTTACATATATATATATATATATAGGGTAAGGATAGTGTAAAAAGGGCCTAAAGTGTGAGAAGTGTATTATAACACTATATATAATACTATATAACACCATATAAACACCGTATAACAATATGTAACACCATATAATACCATATAACACTATGTAACACTATATATCATTATATAACAAATATAACACTATGCATCTATCATAGACATGCTATCAGACAACCTATAGTGTTATATTTGTTATATAATGATATATAGTGTTACAAAGTGTTATATGGTATTATATGGTGTTACATATTGTTATACAGTGTTTATATGGTGTTATATAGTATTATATATAGTGTTATAATACACTTCTCATACTTTGAGCACTTTTTACAGGATCCTCTACCTATATATATATATATATATATATATATATATATATATATATATATATATATATATATATATATATGGTATGATTCATGCGAGAACCACCTTTATTGTGACAACCACCTTTATTGCGAGAACCATGAAAACCAATGTGAACAGGGGGCATTATTGTAAATACATAACAAAGTTTTAATTAAGCGCCTCCTCATCCTCCTAGACTTCAAACATCAGTTCAAATCATATTTTTATTCAATTCACGTCACGTCCGACACTCCTAGATTTCAAAATTCATCTCAGTTCACATCCGACACTCCAGATTCTTTAAAATTCGTCATATCGATCTTACCATTCATCATGTATTAGTCGTCTATTCGAAATTAGGGAAAAAAAGAAAAGAATCATTGATCATATAGTCGTTATATATGAGAAATTAAGGCAATAAGAACAGAATCATTGAAGATTGTGGCACAATTAGGGAGAATCTGAAGAACAAACGTCCAACGAACTCGCCGTAACCTAGTTATTGTTGGAATATCCAGCGTTGCTACACCGTTCCGTGAATTTGTAAGTTTATACACTTTGTTTCGCACGTTTATATGATTACATGACGCTTAATCATCGATTCAGATCTTTTATATGTGAATATGAGGCTTAAATTGTCGTTTTATATCTGCATTAGTGAAAATGGTGTGATGTATATGATTTTTGAGGGACTAGGGATGACTGTTATGATAGTACGATTTGTAATGTGGCATTTATGTGTTTTTTTGTATGTACTTTTGGTACTGATTAATGTTAAATATGATTGGTTTTATTTGTTAAGGGTTAGGGTTTTTTATTGAAGCAAACTTGTTCATAAGGTCAATCGTGTTAATGCACATGTGCATGGTTATGTACATATGCATATTTTGCCATATTAATTTAATAAGGTTAGTCCTATTGATGCAAATGCGTATAATTATGCACATGTGCATAATTTTCCAGAATAGGTTAATACGGTCATTCATGTTGATGTACATGTAAATAGTTATGCATATGTGCATAGTTTGCAAGAATATGTTAACAATGTCATTTACTATGACATGATGATGCACATGTGCATAGTTTGCCAAAATAGATTTGTTACTAATTAATGTTAAATATGAATGGTGGTAATACGAAATTTGATTTGGTAAGGGTTAATTTTTTTTTTGTTGAAGCAAGCCTGTTGATAAGGTCAATCATCTTAATGCACATGTGCATAGTTATGCACATATACATATTTTGTTATATTAAGTTAATATGAATGTATTCATTCATGTTGATGTACATGTGCATAGTTATGCACATGTGCATAGTTTGCCAGAATAGATTTGTTACTAATTAATATTAAATATGATTGGTGGTTGTACGAAATTTGATTTGATAAGGGTTAATTTTTTTATTGAAGCAAACCTGTTGATAATGTCAGTTAATGCACATGTGCATAGTTATGCATATATGCATATTTATGAGTTTGCTTCTTGTCGATTATGCTTATATGCATTATGTTTTACTTTTCCTTCCAAACAATGTACTTTCCTTTTAGTATGAATAAAATTGAAATTACTTAATTATTCTCACAATCAAGCAAGTTATAATGTCTCGAGCAATCATATTTTCGTCTCACTCTGATGTTTCTATCATCGGTTGGGGTGTGACAGATTAGTATCAGAGCCATAAGTATAGGGAATTAAGAAAAATGCCATGCTTTTGACCTAGTCTATATTTTAAGAACCATACTTTGACCTTTCTTGTTATCTTGCTTAAATACTTGAAGTCTCCCTAATTGTTTCTTATCTATTTCTTTTGGTCTCAAATAGACATGTATTTCCTAAGACTAACTATAATACATACATGAATATGTGAAGATACTCTTATTTCACAAACGAGACGATCTACCAAAATAGGCGTGAAGACCCTCCCTTTTGGTGAAATCCCTCAATCTGCGTTTATCAATTTTTCATGAAATTGTGCTATCAAGATAAGAGTGATTTCCACACCTTGATGGAGAATTTCTCATTCTTATTCAAGTGGACCCTTACAAATGAGTCGAAATTTATTTCCTTGTCTCGTTCGGTAAGCACTAACCACACTTAGGGAATGACTTTGTCAAGTTAGGGGTGAAACCTGTATCTTGACAAACTAGTCCCACTCATCGGTTTTCAATCTCACCAAAGTCTTGAACTTTCGTTTGACTTGGAACATATAGTAACCGGAAGGGTTAACCGAAATTTCGCCAAGAGTATTCTACCTAATAGGCCGAAGCATGCTTCCCAAACTCAAAAGGATTTTTCGATCACATTGGAATAGTCTTAGTTTCATTTCGAGACATTCCACGTTTTACATTGAATCTCTTTTATGCTATATCCCTTTTAATGTTTTTTACATTTGATACCTTCTTCATTTCAAAATCGAAGACACGAGTTGACGTTACTTGGAATCTAAAACAATAATAATCGCCGTGAACAAACTAAATTTACAATCTTTTCGTCATTATTTGTGATTATTCGAAGTGAATTCTTGTTGTGCTTATGTGAACTACTTGAAACTTAAGTGTTATGTGACATCTACATGCCAAATTATACAAGTTATTTTCAAACATCTTATGATCAAGTCTCACCCCTTCCTTTACTCAATCTTATAGATGTCTTCAAGCCGTCACTTTAACTCAAAAAGAACTCCAAGTCACTCAAAAATATATAGAGGAACCATTGTGAACCCTCTCAGTTAAGTTAGTTTACTCTTTTTCCCATTTCCCTTGTTGTTCATTCTTCTAAACACAAACAGGCGTACAAAATGGCTAGAAAGGCATAATAAAATTCCCACAAAGCAATTACTAATGCTTAGGCGTATAATGAGCAAAACCACCCTCTATCATACGTGCAACTAACCGATTTCCATCCAGTAGCCCATGCCAGGTGGTCTAGGACGGTTGCACAGGGTGACACAATTCAATAGAAAAGTAGTGTAATAGGTTAATGATTGAATTCAACATGGGAAGTTACAAAACAAGTCACGGTTAGTGAGGAAATTAGCCATGGTCGGGGTTTAGCTCCAGACTCAAGTCGTATTGCGAGTTAACACTTGAAGCCAAACTGAAGTTGTGGGAGAAAAACCCATCCAAACCGCAGCTTGGTGGGTGTGACCAAGTGGGAGCCGCGACTGAAGTGGTGCCAGGGCTGAAAGCGGCATAGGCCGCACTGGGCTTGAGCTAGAGCTAATCGATGCGACCAAAATGTAGCTAGACCGAGTTGAAGCTAATGGATGCAATTGATGTGGTTGTGGTTGAGTTAAAGATAATGGACGTGAATGGACGCGGCTGTGACCAGTTCTGAGCAGGGCGTCCCCGAAAATCTTTGAAAATCTGTAGACCCTACGCAAATAGAAAATACCGGCCCCTAAAATATAAATTTATAAAAAGAATATATAAAAATGTTTAAAATATCATAAAATGAATTAAAAACTTGTGAGAGTCACCCACATGTTATGGCTTTAAACTAAAATTTATTTAATTGTAGGTTAACAATAATTTAAGAACTAATTTATATAATTAATTTTGAACTACATTCGGGAAGTAATTAAATGGAAAAATGAAGTGATTCTCATTTCCATCTAATGTAAATTGAAAAAACTTAATGAATAGGCAACAAGCAAAGAGAAAAATAAAACTCAACTAAACTAGAAGATGTTAGGATTCGAACCTACATCTTCTTGTTATTAATTAAGGTGACATATAAACCATAACAACATTTAAGGCGCCCAAACAATAGAAATATCACCACTTCTTAAATAGGACAAGATTCAACTATATTACATGTCGCCGCTATTACCTTTAGCGGCGCAAATCAGCACTTTTAGCGGCGACTTCTGTCACCTTTATTGCCTCTTATTCTTGTAGTGTTTGGCCATCAGCTATGATAACATGCTATCGAGCCTCCATTTGTGTAGTGGTCAACTTGTTTTAAAAAGCCACAATCTGTCTTCCCTTTGACTAAAGTTGACGTAGACACAGTTCTGCCAAAGAAAAATGTTGGTCGCTTCGGGACAGGTAACAACATACTGTCGTTAATAAGCATAGATACCACCTCGGACATCACTGGTCTGTCCACTACGTTTTCTTGTACACAAAGAAGTGCAACATGAATAGTCCTCAATAGTTGGTGTACAACACAATTACCAGCAAGTGTTGGATCCTGCAATTTCAATGCATCCCCTTGTTGCCACAACTCCCATGCCTAACATTTCAAAAGCTAATTGTTCATGCTACATTTTGACTTTTGGGGTTAAAGAGTTCACTTTTCTAATAAACTGGATGTGGAAGAACTAGATTTCAAACTAGACTTACGTATCCGATAAGATTTATTGTCTTGTTAAGATGAGAGAAACTGGTATTTCTTCTTCCGCTGACAATTTCCAGGACTAAGACTCCAAAACTGAAAACATCAGACTTCACCGAGAAAGTCCCGTCCATTGCATACTCAGGAGACATGTAACCACTACATAATGTAACTAAATTAGAGTCGGTAAAATATACTTAAAGTAACCCGACTAGAACAATTTTAGAAAGAGTGTGTTCATACTATGTACCAACCACCCTTTTCGTCATTGCTTCAGTCTCATCTTGCTTAAAAATTCTCGCCAGACCAAAATCAGAAATCTTGGGGTTCATGTTTTCGTCTAGCAAAACATTACTAGCTTTGAGATCTCTATGAATTACTCTCATTCTCGAGAATTTATGCAGGTAAAGTAATCCTTGAGCAATTCCTCCAACGATGTTCCATCGTTTTGGCCAGTCTAGTAGTGTTTTCCTGGTTTCATGATCTGCTAAATGGTTTTAACAGGTTAGCAAACTGGTACCAAAACTTCAAACCGTCGTAGACATGTAGAATTGTAGATTGATGTAAATGTTACCGAAGAGAAAGAAATCTAAACTCTTGTTGGGCATGTACTCATAAATTAACATCTTTTCTTCTTTATCAATGCAACAACCTAGAACCCGGACAAGATTTGTATGTTGAAGTTTGGAAATGAGTATAAGTTCATTCTTGAATTCCACAAGCCCTTGTCCTGATGTTCTTGAAAGCCTTTTAACTGCAATTTCTCGTTCATCACTAAGTTTTCCCTATCATCATAAGCACATTATACCACGCTTTTGTTAACGACGAAAACAACTGATAATGTAAGAAACACAGAGTGTGTAAAAAGACAGAATACCTTATAAACGGGTCCGAAACCACCCTTTCCAAGCTTATTTTCGTCTGAGAAATCATTTGTGGCTTTTACTATAGCAGCAAAGCTGAACAGTACCATATCAATTCCTTTTATGCCGTCCCTTTCAATATCATTTGAGTTATTGAAGCTGTCGGAAGCCATTAATTCAAGCACGTGTCTTCCGTCGTCATCCTTTTGTCTACCTTTTACAATTAGAACCATGTGAATCGAAATAGATATAAACTTCAAAAGTAGACCAATATAATGTAAATGTTAGACCACAATACCTTCTCGTTTAAGCTTTCTATTTTTATGACACCATAATAGACCGAAGCAAAAGAGAAGTAGAAAAATGCCAGCAACAACAGGTGCCCATATCAATATTTTAGCATCCTTTTCCTTTCCTGTGTACAACGTCTTCTGTTAGATCTTGACGCCATATCGTCTATTCAAGCTTAGTGTACATCCAAATTTTGCTCATTTTACTTCCACATTTAAGCTGGCTAATTAATAATAATACAATATAACATGGCCAATATCTATATTGTAGACAATATGTAAAATAAAGTGATAGCAAAACATAATAAATAACCGGCAGATCACTGAATCAATCAGGATTATTAATTTATTTTACCTTTGCTCGCAGATTCAAGCACATATTTTGAAAAAGAACTCCCTTGTGGATTAATCGTAAAGTTACTTCTTGATTTGTTTCCTGTCCACATGTTACAGCCAGTTCCGTTGTCGTCGCGAGTGTTAAATGCCAAACAAGTACAATTATTCCAGCATCTCACCATACAATCACTAAAGCTTACGCTTGAATTATCACCATATGAAACCTCAGCCATGCCCAAAGCAAAATCACCATTTAATAGAGTAAATTTATCACCTCTACTCCTACACTGAGGCAAATTAGAATCTGCCACACACCCATTACCCGAATCATACCCATAACAGAACTCAGGGCTCCATGATGCATTACTTTCACCAACGAAAACTTGGCCCCTCTCAGTCAAGTTAATCCACATGAGTTTAACATCATTGAAACCTTGATAACTGAAAGATTTTTCTTCGTCGTTATACACATAACTGAGATTGTACCCATATTGACTCCATGACTCGTTCACGTGCAGAAACTCAAATGTTTGATTATTCAAATCCCCACTGGTCCAGTATGGCTCTCCCCGCTGTCGAATCATGAATCTCTGAGAATTTTCTCCATTGGGTTCCCAACTCAGAGTAAAAGCACCCACATCTGGGATATCTTTGGATAGCCAAGATGTTAGGTTCCAGTTACGGCCCGTTCTAAGGTCAGATCCGAGTTTCATACCTGGTAAAAGTACATTAGTTGGATAATCAAAACTTTTCCAGAGAATCTGGTTGTCAATTGCATTCTTCAGCTGGAAATCACCAGTGTCTTGAAGTGTTGCTGTCAGATTAAGGGTAGGAGGGGATTGATTATCTGAGATATTAACATGGGTTGTTCTGCCAGTGACAATGACCAGTTTACTGGTTTTGGGATCGATCATGAGGACGCTAGAGCTTGACGCGATCGGAGTAGATGGGATGGCTACCCATACTTTAGTGTATAAATCATCATCAGTATACCAAATTCCTAAATAAGTATACTTTGTTTCTGGAATGGTAAAGAAGCCTAACGTGAAGCTTCTACCAGGGGAAACAAGCTGAGAAGTGAAGTTGAGTTGGTCACCAACTTTGATAGTTGACACAGCAGAGGCTGCAGGGAAACAAATGATGATTAGATTGGAACATAGAACGATGAAGATGATGAGAGTAATCATATTGCAACAACTTATTAAGTGGTTGAGTCCAATTCCGTTGATATTTAATTATCAGCAGCCAAAATGGACCATTTTTTAATTTTTTGTTTACGCAAGACATGAACGTGCCTTCCTGGTAATACCGGACCCACGATTATTAATGGATAAAATAATAATAATCGAATTTCTTTTAACGGCAAATTTGGATCACTGACGAACCATTGAAATATCATCGTACCACCAGCGAAACCACCCGATCATATCCATCTCCACTATGTATAATGTCTATACACCAATTCAGGAGAAAAATCAATAAATATTGGAAAAACCCCTTGTGGGAATAGAACCCAGGACCTATTGATCCCAAAGTATTATCTCACTCCCAATATGCAACTAAATTTTATAATTAATACAAATGCAATTGAATATTGAAAACTTGAATAATATATAAATTATTTTCTAGATGAAAAAAATTTTATATAAATACTAGTCCTTATTATTTATTTTTATTATAATAAATGATTGGGTAAATTACACATTTATGTTTGTATCATATTGGATTGCAATGAATGTCCCTTAATTTCAATATTTAAAGACGTAATCATTTGTTTGTAAAACTCACTACACTCTGCTTTTTTTTTTGCTCTAATTTGTTAAAATTTATAGTTAAATATGGCATGTGGCTTACACATGTGGTTAGGTTAGTAATTTTCCTAGTATACATTTAATCTCAATTCTTTATATCAGTCTCATTTCTCTCTCACTCTCTATCTCTTAGTTCTCACTTCCTCTCTCTGCAACCACCCCTACCCCCATCACCACCAAATCCACCACCACGAGATCTACCACACCACAGCCTCCATCTAGCTAGTGACCTAACCACCACACTACCGCCGCCATCTAGCTCATGACCTAACCACCACACCATCGCCTCCATCTAGTGACGACTTGTAACAACTCTCAAAAATGTCCTACAACAACCCATAATCAAAATCCTGAACACGCACGAAAAGAACCAGGATGAAAAAAACATAAGAAAATCAAATTTCTCCTCTTGTCGCGTGGTGCCACGGAGCTTTTGAAGACCGTCGTGTGGCGCGACCGGTCAAGATTCCCCAGGTGTCACGTGCTACCACGTGGCAGGCCTACATGGGTAACTAAGCTGACCGAGGCCTAGTATAACAACCCTAAAGAAAACCGACACCCTCAAATTATTTTTGACACCCTAATATAATTTAAATACCCCTATATGTCCCTAAAATACACCTCGTATGTGAAAACCGAGCCCAAAATACGTTATACCATTAAAAATAATTAAAAAACAAAGAAAATAGGGTTCAGGCGGGCCACGTTGTAAGGACCCTCAAAAATGTCCAAAATTACCCATAAGTGCGAACCCGGACCCCCGAAACCCTAACCCATATCAAAAATCAAGAAAACCAAATTTATGTTCTTCAGGCGGGCCGCGTAAATGTTAGCTTAGCCTTACGCGGGCCGCGTCAAAGTGAAGTTTGACCGGATAAGCGTCCAGATCCACGTGTCACCCATGTGGCATGCCTACCAATGACACGGATGCCCTAATCTACAACTAGGTGCCCTCACGGGCCGCGTAAAGATCAAGCTAAGGTTCACGCGGGCCGCGTGAACCCCAAATTTCACCTATAAATAGAATGGGTTACGAGCAGTTCACTTGTGTCGAAATCTCAATCAAAATCACGAAGTATACTGCATAAAAGTCGAAATTACAATTCACGGTAGTGAAACGCTGCTACGATACAGGGTATTAACACAATCGCTACTACGATTCAATGTCCGATCGATTGAAATTATCCGATGGATGTTTAAGTGCTGCCCACATTAGGGCCAAACTTTGTCATTAGTCGTGAATTCGACGGATGTTTAAGTATAGCACTTTGTCATTCGTTGTGGGGGTTTTAATATCGTGAGTTATCGTAAATGTTGTATTAGTTACTGACCTAGTTCGTATGCATTGTTATTTAAATTAGGTTACAAGGTTAATCAGTAGGCTAAACTCTGCCCGTATAAATCTGCAATGTGAGTCATTCTCTTTTATTAAAAGTATTTTACAATACTCCATTTTCAAATGTTATAATTACAGGGATTAAGTCATGGTTATCTTGAATCACTGGCTAGTGGGGTATTGTGCACATTACTAATTTCTCACGGTTAGGTTAATAAATCTTAACAGTGATAATCATCACTACTTGGGGAAGGACCCAATAGTGGTATGACCATCGTCACCAGGTGACACGGCGCCAGATAAAAATAAGATAGAAGCCATTGTAATCGCTCTTATGTTGTAATTGATAACTAAAATGTGTCATTTTACATATTTGAATGACTCGCCAGTATTTCCCCGCTGATAAAATATTTTTAAAACATGTTTCAGACGACCAGTTGTAAATCAAGGAAAACGTGCTGCAGAGCACTAACAAGCTTGAAGAGGTGGCTCAGTTAAGAAGAATAAACATGTTTTATAAATCACAGAATTTACTTAAAATTCCTCTATTGTAAATTACGGGGCTTGTCCCAGATTATCTAATAAAATAATTGGACATTTTCAAGTTTTAAAAGATCCTGATAAATCTTCCGCTGTCGCATCAATTAATAAATACCACGGGTTCCTATCCCGCGGCTCCTGACCGGGTCAAACCGGGGCTGGGGCCGTGACAGGAAAAAGTGGTATCAGAGCCACTGATTTAAGCCAATTAAGTATTTAGAAATACTTAATTTTCTGATTTGCCATCCTGTGCTTATGTGTTTTGTTAATCTGACTACTTATTAGTTACAGTATGGGTAAGCAAAAGGTTTCAGACATCTATCTTCAATTAGATAATTCACCAAAAGATAAGGGAACTTCATCCCAATCAAATTCCTCAAGATACTCAGCAGATACCGATGAAGGAATATTTGTCCGTAAGGCACAGTTTGAGAAACCACTTACCCCTAATAAAAGAAGATAGATTATTAGAAAAAGTCAAGAGAAAATAAAGAAGTCACAACCAAAAGGAGTGATAAGTAATAAGGAAACTCAGGAAATAGATAATAACCCACCATGGGAAGATGAATTAGACAAAAAGTGGGCAAATCTCTATATGTTAGCCACCGTAGCCGAAACTTTTAATTAAGATAAACTGCCAACATCCTGACCCAGTACTAGCACCCATATCATCTATAAGCCAGAAACGTTGTCATTAAATAAACAACTTAGTAAGAAAAGATAGAATAAAATAAATTATCCCTAGTATATTTTAAATTTCAGTTGTAATTTGTAATAAAAATATTTATATATAAACCACAATATTTTGTTTTAAATCTGTTTATTAGATATTGTAATTTAAATTTTGAGTTAATTACTGTTTTCGTCCCTGAGGTTTGTCAAAAATAACGGTTTCAGTCCATTAGTTTAAAAATTGCCATTTCAGTCCATTAGTTTCATTTTCGTAACCATTTTAGTCCACTAACTTAACTCCATCCATTTATTTTGTTAACTTTGAGTTAACTAACTAATTCAGGGACGGTTTGCGTCAGTTTTAGAAACACAGGGACTTAAGTGTAAACTCTAAAACATTAAAACAAAAAAATAGTAAATTCCAAAAAATCAAAAAAATTCCAAAAAACCAAACAAATTCCAAAAAATTCTAAAAAATAATAAAAATTCTAAAAAATCATAAAAATTCTGAAAAATTCTAAAAAATCCAAAAAATCCGTTTCGGCGCGAACTGTTTCGAACCCGAACCGTTTTGAGCTGAACCGTTTCGACGCGAACCGTTTCGACCCGTACCGTTTCGACCCGAACCGTTTCGAGCTGAACCGTCCGTACCGTTTCGACGCGAACCGTTTCGACCCGTACCGTTTCGAGCCGAACCGTTTCGACACGTACCGTTTCGAAGCCGAACCGTTTCGAGCTGAACCGTTTTGAACCGAGCCGTTTCAACCCGTACCGTTTCGAAGCCGAACCGTGCCGTTTCGAACCGAACCCTTTCGAGCTGAACCGTTTCGAACCGAACCGTGCCGTATCGAACCGAACCGTGCCGTTTCGAGCTAAACCGTTTTGAACCGAACCGTTTCGACCCGTACCGTTTCGAAGCCGTACCGTTTCAAGCCGTACCGTTTCGAACCGACCCGGACCGTTTCAACCCGGACCGTTTCGACGCGAACCGTTTCGAAGCCGAACCGGTACGGTTCGATACGGCACGGTTCGATACGGCACGGTTCGGTTCGAAACGGTACGGCTTGAAACGGTACGGCTTCGAAACGGTACGGGTCGAAACGGTTCGGTTCGAAACGGTTCAGCTCGAAACGGTTCGGCTTCGAAACGGTACGGGTCGAAACGGTTCGGCTCGAAACGGTACGGGTCGAAACGGTTCGCGTCGAAACGGTTCAGCTCGAAACGGTTAGGGTCGAAACGGTACGGACGGTTCAGCTCGAAACGGTTCGGGTCGAAACAGTTCGCGCCGAAACGGATTTTTTGGATTTTTTAGAATTTTTTAGAATTTTTATGATTTTTTAGAATTTTTATTATTTTTTAGAATTTTTATTATTTTGTTTGATTTTTTGGAATTTTTTTGATTTTTTGGAATTTACTATTTTTTTTGTTTTAATGTTTTAGAGTTTACACTTAAGTCCCTGTGTTTCTAAAACTGACGCAAACCGTCCCTGAATTAGTTAGTTAACTCAAAGTTAACAAAATAAATGGATGGAGTTAAGTTAGTGGACTGAAATGGTTACGAAAATGAAACTAATGGACTGAAATGGCAATTTTTAAACTAATGGACTGAAACCGTTATTTTTGACAAACCTCAGGGACGAAAACAATAATTAACTCTTAAATTTTTTTTGTGATTATGTGAAAATTCAATTTTAAACTAGAATTTTTGCGTGTTTCTTCATATCTGCTAACAGCATGAATGAGTTGTCTGAATCCCTTCAGAATCTCAATCTTTATCCCGTTAATGTGGAAATTTCTAGAGACTTTACCGGTTATTGTGCCGATGTGGAGGAACCTATGGAGTTTCAAAACCAACCTCCGGAGAAACCTAAGCCAAAGAAGAGAAGAAGAATTGTGGGCTGGAGGCGTGTGCGCAGAAGGAAACCAGTAACTCGGAAAGTTGCCAAGACAGAATACCCAATGGATAAAGGGAAGGGAATAGAGATTGGAGAAAGTTCCAGGCAAGCCGGAGAAATGCAATTATGGGAGGAATTGGACCGTAAATTGGCGGACTGTGATACCCTTAAACCTGTCAATGAAAACCTTTTTACTTATCCTGCTGAAAACGAACTCCCAGTGAATTTAGAACCAGCCATCCCAGATCCCCTTGTTAACACCCGACCTTTAGGAGAAATAGAAGAATGGTGGACCAATGACTGGCAGTTCCAGAACCTCTTAAATAATCCTTATACCTTTTTCCCTCAGTTTGACCCAGAGCCTGCACCCAACCCACCGATGAGCAATGAGAACCTGGCTGAACTCCGTCATTTTGGCGAGGAGCTGATGGATGCAGGGAATCGAATCCGGGAGGTGGGAGAACAGATCTCCTGGAAGTACGACGATAGGGAACATCGTTTCTAAAAACGCCAGCTGAGGGGATAATGTGGAATGGAGGAAGCATGTGTTTAATAATAATATAATAATCAAAATATACTTATGTGAAATAACCTAAAAATAAAACTTTTGTAAGATAACCAGTTTGTACGGATGCCTAATATATATATAAAATATCGAACGTCGAAAGATCGACAATTTTGACTATACTTGTTAACGTGATTATGTGCAATTATTTTGTTATGTGTAGTTATTAATTATTTTATACTAATTACTTATATAAATCAATTACCAGATGGCACACGCTGGTAATGAACCCGATAATGAAGTTAATCAATCTGAGCATAACAATGAAGATCAATTTCTGAATAGGCAAGATATCGAGAATATCGTTGCTCAAGGAATAGCCAATGCTATTCCAGCAATACTTGCTGCTGCTCGAAATCCAATTGAACCTCAACAAATTATTCCTAGCAAACGCACACACGGTGACAATTTTAGTAATAGTGTAAACGGAGGCGGCAACCATACTAATAACAACAACGATGGAATGCAAGCCCCACTGCTTAAGAAAATGAAAGCTGCAACGCCTGGTTGCACTTACAAGGAGTTTCTTACTTGTAAACCGATTGAATTTGCAGGCAACGAAGGGGCGACGGCGGCGCTGCGTTGGTTGGAGAAAACCGAAGCAGTAATTATGATAAGTAAATGTGTCGAGGAAGACAACGTCATGTATGCGTCACATCTTTTTAAAGAAGGGGCGCTAGAATGGTGGAGTACAATACTTCAAGCCAAAGGAAGAAAAATGTCCTATGCCATGAGTTGGGAAGAATTTAAGCAACTAGTAGAACGAAAATTTTGTCCCGAATATGAAAAGGACAAATGACAAATAAGTTCCTGAACCACCGGATGGTGGATGTGGACTGTCGAGGGTATACTTCGACGTTCTTCGAATATGCGAGAGTGGTACCAACCCTGGCTTCGCCAGAGCCGGTACTTATTTCACGCTATATTTGGGGATTGATTGGCGAAATTCGAGATATCGTCAAAGCTGCAAGACCTCGCACTATTGACGATGCTGTGGAATTAGCTAACACCCTAACTAACAGATTGGTAGGCACAAGAGAAGAAACCTGGAAAAAGGAAGTGGCCCAAAAGATTTCCCAGGGATTCCGTATGGGTAATCGTAGCAATTTCAAGAGAAAGGGAACTGGGCAATCTTCCACTGTTCCATTTTGCAATGCCTACAAAAGAAAGCAATTTGGAAGATCCAAAGGGTATTGCAATTTCTGTAAAATCCCGGGGCACCAAGAAGAAGATTGCAGGAAGAAGAAAGCAACAATCTGCTACAACTGCGGAGAAGCTGGACATTTTAGGACAGACTGCCCTAAATTGACCAAACCAGCTGACCACAAAACCAAACTTGCAGAAGGAGCTACCAAGAAGAACGTAAGAGCCTTCCAGTTGACTACTCAGGAAGCAGAACTAATTCCTGACGTAATAGCTGGTACGTTCCTAGTTCACGACGTTTATGCAAAAGTATTATTTGACTCTGGTGCAAACCAAAGTTTTATAAATACTTCATTCTGCCAAGCTGTTAAGCTACCTCTAACAAAACCTAGGCAAGTTTTTACAGTCGAAACGGCAGATGGGAATTCTGTTAACATAGATCAGGTTTTGCGAGAAGGAAAGATAGAACTTTTAGGTCATAAATTCTCTGCAAATCTATTACCTATGAAGTTAGCCGAATTCGATGTAGTATTAGGAATGGATTGGTTAGTAGTCAACAATGCTCGAATTCTTTGTGATAAGAATTCCATAGAAATACATACACCCACAGGAGAGTTAGTGGTAATTACAGGAGATAAGCCACGAAAGCCACTAAAATTCATTTCGGTAATGAAGTTGCCTAGTTATTCAAGAAAACAAGAAGTAGTATATATGATTTCAGCAATCATTAACACTAAGGGTAAGGAACTCAAAGAAATTCTAGTAGTATCAGAATACCCAGAGGTATTCCCAGAAGAACTACTTGGATTACCACCTGATAGGGAAGTAGAATTTAGAATTCATCTAATTCCTGGAACTACACCGATAGCCAAGGCACCTTATCGGTTAGCACCCACCGAAATGCTAGAATTGAAAAAGCAATTAGATGAATTACTAAGCAAAGGATTCATACAACCTAGTTCATCCCCGTGGGGAGCACCAGTGTTGTTTGTAAAGAATAAAGATGGGTTGATGCGAATGTGTATCGATTACAGGGAATTGAATAAAGTTACAATTAAGAATCGATACCCATTACCTATGATTGATGATCTCTTTGATCAATTGCAAGGAGCTAGATACTTTTCTAAAATAGATTTACGCTCCGGATATCGTCAATTGAAGGTACAAGAAGAAGACATACCTAAAACTGCCTTCAGAACTAGGTATGGTCATTACGAGTTTACAGTCATGCCCTTTGGATTGACAAATGCTCCGGCAGCATTTATGGACATGATGAATAGAATCTGTAATCCGTATCTGGATAAATTTGTAATTATCTTCATCGACGATATACTTATTTATTCCAAAAGTCAGAACGAGCACTGTCAGCACCTGCATGCACTCTTAACTTTGTTAAGAAAAGAGAAGCTTTACGCCAAATTCTCGGGTGAATTTTGGCTGCAAGAAGTACAATTTTTAGGATACATGGTGAATCACGAAGGTATTCACATAGATCCTGCTAAAATAGAAGCAATCACCAAATGGAAGGTCCCATAGTCAGCTATGGAAATTAGAAGTTTTATAGTGTTAGCCGGATACTATAGACGGTTTATTAAGGATTTTTTTCAAAATAGTTGTACCATTAACTAAGCTAACCTGTAAAGTGGTTAAGTTTGAATGGGGACCTAAGCAAGAAGAGGCCTTTAGGATTTTAAAGCAAAAGCTAACAAACGCTCCAATTCTAGCCTTGCCAGAATGAACAGAGGATTTTGAAGTATACTGTGATGCTTCAAACCAAGGATTAGGATGTGTGCTAATACAACGCAAGAAGGTAATTACGTATGCCTCCAGACAATTGAAAAAGCACGAGGAAAACTATACAACTCATGACTTAGAGTTAGGAGCCATAATTTTTGCCCTTAAGATTTGGAGACACTATCTGTATGGAAGTAAGTTTACTATCTATACAGATCATAAGAGCTTAAGATACATCTTTGGGCAAAAAGAATTGAACACGAGGCAAAGAAGATGGATGGATATTCTAAGTGACTATGACTGTGATATTCAATATCACGAAGGAAAGGCGAATGTAGTTGCAGATGCCTTAAGTCGCAAGTATCATGAAAAGCAAAAGCGAGTTCATGCTCTTAGATTAAATCTACAGTTAGATTTAATGGAACAACTGAAAAATATTCAAGAAACAACAATCAAGGATGATGCTGAAGGAATGAAAGGACGAATAAAAGAATTAGAGCAAGGAGCTGATGGAATTTGGAGATTCCATAAGAAAAGGATTTGGGTACCTAAGTAAGGAGAATTAAGAAATAAGATCTTAGAAGAAGCCCATAAATCTAGGTATACCATGCATCCTGGTAACAACAAATTGTACCAAGATTTAAGGAATAATTTCTGGTGGATAGGAATGAAAAAGGACATAGCTAGGTATGTTTCTAAGTGTCTTACTTGTTCACAAGTTAAGGCAGAACACCAGAAACCTTCAGGACTACTACAACAATTAGAAAAGCCTGTATGGAAATGGGAACTTATGACAATGGATTTTGTTACTAAGTTACCCAAAACCAGAAAAGGTAATGATGCGATTTGGGTAATTGTGGATCGATTAACCAAATCAGCTCATTTTCTACCTATGAAAGAAACCTTTAGCATGGAAAGGTTGGCCAAGTTGTATGTAGATGAAGTAGTATCCTTACATGGAGTTCCACTCTCCATTGTATCGGATAGGGATAGTCGTTTCACTTCCCACTTCTGGACAGGTTTCCAAGAAGCTATGGGAACTCGACTAAATCTAAGTACTGCATATCATCCTCAGACAGACGGACAAAGTGAAAGGACGATCCAAACCCTAGAAGACATGCTTAGGGCATGTGTGATAGATTTTGGTGGAAACTGGTATGACCATCTACCTTTAATTGAATTCTCCTATAATAATAGTTATCATTCAAGAATTAAAGCTGCCCCCTTTGAAGCGTTGTACGGACGCAATTGTAGAACTCCAGTTTGTTGGGCAGAGATAGGAGAAAGTCAATTATCAGGTCCTGAAATAGTACAAGAAACTACCGACAAGATCACTCAAATCAAGGAAAGACTAAAGACGGCTCGAGATCGCAAGAAAAGTTATGCCGACAATCGACGCAAACCATTAGAGTTCCAAGTTGGAAACAAGGTACTCTTGAAAGTTTCTCCTTGGAAAGGAGTAGTTCGGTTCGGTAAGAAAGGAAAGTTAAGTCCAAGATACGTAGGACCATTTCCAGTAATCCAACATATAGGACCAGTTGCTTATCGCTTACAACTACCAGAGGAGTTAGCTGGAGTACATGATGTATTTCATATATCCAACCTCATGAGATGTCTATCTGACGAATCTCTGGCAGTACCTCTTCAAGATATAGAGGTAAATGAAAAGTTGAAGTTCATAGAGAAACCGCTTCAAATAGAAGACAGAAAGATTAAGTTTCTCAAGCACAAAAGACTAGTACTGGTAAAAGTCAAATGGGATTCAAAGAGAGGACCCGAGTACACTTGGGAGCTGGAATCGCAGATGAAACAAAAGTATCCTCACTTATTTCAGTAAATCTCGAGGACGAGATTTTAAATAAGGTGGGGAGGATGTAAGGACCCTAAAAAATGTCCCAAAATTACCCATAAGTGCGAACCCGGACCCCTGAAACCCTAATCCATATCAAAAATCAAGAAAACCAAATTTCTAGTCTTCAGGCGGGCCGCGTAAAGGTTAGCTTAGCCTTACGCGGGCCGCGTCAAAGTGAAGTTTGACCGGATAAGCGTCCAGATCCACGTGTCACCCACGTGGCATGCCTACCAGTGACACGGATGCCATAATCTACGACTAGGTGCCCTCGCGGGCCGCGTAAAGATCAAGCTAAGGTTCACGCGGGCCGTGTGAACCCCAAATTTCACCTATAAATAGAATGGGTTACGATCATTTCACTAGTGTCGAAATCTCAATCAAAATCACGAAGTATACTGCTCAAAAGTCGAAATTACAATTCACGGTAGTGAAACGCTGCTACGTTACAAGGTATTAACTCGATCGCTGCTACGATTCAATGTCCGATCGATTGAAATTATCCGATGGATGTTTAAGTGCTGCCCACATTAGGGCCATACTTTGTCATTAGTCGTGAATTCGACGGATGTTTAAGTATAGCACTTTGTTATTCGTTGTGAGGGTTTTAATCTCGTGAGTTATCGTAAATGATGTATTAGTCACTGACCTAGTTCGTATGCATTGTTATTTAAATTAGGTTACAAGGCTAATCAGTAGGCTAAACTATGCCCGTATAAATCTGCAATGTGAGTCATTCTCTTTTATCAAAAGTATTTTACAATACTCCATTTTCAAATGTTATAATTACAGGGATTAAGTCATGGTTATCTTGAATCACTGGCTAGTGGGGTATTGTGCACATTACTAATTTCTCACGGTTAGGCTAATAAATCCTAACAGTGATAATCATCACTACTTGGGGAAGGACCCAATAGTGGTATGACCATCGTCACCAGGTGACACGGCGCCAGATAAAAATATGATAGAAGCCATTGTAATCGCTTTTATGCTGTAATTGATAACTAAAATGTGTCATTTTACAAATTTGAATGACTCGCCAGTATTTCCCCGCTGATAAAATATTTTTAAAACATGTTTCAGGCGACCTGCTGTAAATCAAGGAAAACGTGCTACGGAGCACTAACAAGCTGGAAGAGGTGGCTCAGTTAAAAAGAATAAACATGTTTTTATAAATCAGGGAATTTACTTAAAATTCCTCTATTGTAAATTACGGGGCTTGTCCCAGATTATCTAATAAAATAATTGGGCATTTTCAAATTTTAAAAGATCCTGATAAATCTTCCGCTGTCGCATCAATTAATAAATACCACGGGTTCCTGTCCCGCGGCTCCTGACCGGGTCAAACCGGGGCTGGGGCCGTGACACGCGTAAACCTTCCCTTAACCTTTAAGCGGGCCACGACAACTTAAAGGTCCAGCAAACCCCGGTGTTGACACGTGTCACGCAACTTGTTGACCCTAGTCATGACCCGGATCAGCTACGCCTAGACCCCTAGGCCACGCGGGCCACGTAAGCCTTTGCTTACATTTACGCGGGCCGCAAGAAAGTGAGAATCAAGCACTATAAATAGCAGGCGTCGGATCTTCAGTCTGATCATTCATTTTCTTTCTCAATCTCGAATTTCTGAAGTGTAGGCATAATATACGGGTATTATACCCCCTTCAATAACGAAGTTCTGCCCCGTTGTAAGTATCATAACCCCTGGATACGTATTAGATACTCTACCCGATTGATCTAGGGTTCCGTAACGGCTGTCGTGGTTCTGCCCGACGTAGTCGTTGGAATGTCATCTCGGGGAGGGTATTACTATTGTTAAAATGGGTTATTATACTAACACGTGTGCATTTGTGTAAATTATAGATAATTCTCAGGAAATCCTTACTGAAAACCTAAGACAGCAATGTGAGTAATCTCCTTTTTATAAACAGTTTTTTACAAAACCTTAACTATTTTACAATGCAATTTAGCAGTGATTTAGTCTATGTAATTCTATGATTACTGCCTGTATGTTGGGGTTTTGTATACAAAATGTGAGACACGTTACCATTGGACAAAGAGTTAGCCAATGTGTAATATGACCCACCAGTCAGGATCGACAGTACTGAATGAGTAATTGGGTAGATATAAACATTGTAATCGCTCTCAATACTATTTAAATTAAATTAATATTTCTTGATTAAACTGGGATTCACTCACCAGTATTTCCCACTGACAAATGTTTTTAAAATGCGCTTCAGGTAACACAATGTGAAAGCCAATGTGAAAGCCAATTAAAAGTGGTTATAAAAGTTACCTGAATAAAGAAGGCGTTTTATTTCAATAAAATGGGATTTATCTCTATAAATCAGTTTGTAATGAAAACTTGGGTTTCATCCCAATGTGTTTATTTATATAAAATGTGGTGTTTTACTCTGATAAAATATTTCCTAACTACGGTGCTAATGTAATTTCCGCTGCCAGATTAATAAACACCGATACCACCGACACTGAGTTCGCGGCCGCCCGTTCCCGGGACAAACAGGGGGCGGGGGTTGCAACAGAAGGTGGTATCAGAGCTAAGCAACTGATTCAGCCACAGAAGTGTTCCGCTGACACCAAAATTTAAATTGTTAGGAAATAAATTATGGGAATACGTGCATAATTGTATTTCTTGTTATGTGTTATTTGACTGTTTGTTAGTTTACAGTATGAGCGACCAAGGACCATATGACGCGTACCGTCAATTGTCTTGTTCGCCTAGAAGGGAAGGTGCCTCTTCTCAGCCTGCCCTCTCCGGGTACTCTGCTGATACGGAAGAAGGAATATTCGTGTTTAAGGCTCAGTCCGAAGAGCCATTCCCTTAGAAAAAGAGAGGATGGTTCAGTCGAGGGGAACATGAGCGTTGGAAGCGTATGAAAATTTTACAAGACCAGAGAGCACTAGCAGCAGCCAAAAGAGAAACCGATGCCTATGCCCAGGAAATGATTAATAGGGGATATAGGGCTGTAAATGAACCGAACGTTCAGCGAACAGTTCGTGAACCGTTCGGCGGGAAGTTCGTTTATGTTCGTTCGTTTAATAAACGAACGAACATGAACAAGAAATTTCGTTCGATTAGTTAAATGAACGAACATGAACAGAGGTCTCGTTCGTTTGATTGTGTTCGTGAACGTTCGGTAAGGTGTTCGTGAACGTGTTCGTGAACATTCATTGATTTGCGTTCGTTTATGTTCGTATGTTTGTGTTTTAATTGAAGATCTTTGTACTTTTTTATATTTTATTTGTACTTTTTATATTATTAAACTTTTATTTATTTTATTTCCCTAACAGTTAAACTAGGAAACCCACTTTCACCTTGTTTATGCATTATTTCCCTTTCATTTCTCATTATTTACATCCACGAATACAATCGACCTCCGTTCCACAATAAGGGATTCAAGTTCGAGTGCTACTCTCTGGGCCATCTATCTTTATCCTTCGTCGCATTCGCCAAATTTATTTGTGTTCGTTTGTGTTCATGAACCGTTCGCGAACACACTCATTTCCTTAATGAACGAACACGAACATAAAATCTCGTTCGGTAAGTGTTCATGAACCGTTCGTGAACACATTTATTTCCTTAATGAACGAACACGAACAAAGCCTTGTTCGTGTTCGTTCGGTTCGTTTACAGCCCTAGGGGTATAGCCAACATCCACATCCTAGCAACCACTGCAGCTGACCCTAACCTGGAATAAATGATAGCACCCCAACCACAACCACCAATTCCTGACCAACCGATGGAGATAGAAAACCCTGAAAATCAAGTAGAAATGCATGATTTTAACCCAGTGGAAATACCTAGGGTACCTGTACCAAAGCCCTTAGACCCAAATTACGACCCACGGTGGGACGACAATAGGGACTATGTGCAACGTTACCCGATACATGAAGACATACCCATGCCGAACCTACGAGCCTACCCCGGGTTAGATCCTCTAGATCCCAATTACGACAATGATGTATACATTAGAGAGATCTTAGAAAATCCTTACCCATATCAGGCCCCTACACCTCCGTACCAGGAACCCGTACCCCAGTTTCTGAACCCAGTCCTAGAACCTGCACCCCCAATGAGTGCAGACAATGTACAAGAACTTAGGACATTTGGTGAGGAAATTTTAGAGAGTAGTGAAAGAATGCGAAAGGTGGGAGAGTGACTCGTCTGGAAGTACGACGAGCGCAATATGGATTTCTGGATGAATCCATATCCATGAATGTGATGATGGAGATGGTAGTAATAGTAATAATAATATATGTGTGTATGGAAAAAAACTACGGATGCCTACTACTATTAGTATAATTTTATCTCGGTTGGTATTGTAATTTTAATTTCAGTACTGGTGTGTAATAGATGCATATTATATGAATAGAGTAAAGTCGCAATGATCGACGCTTTTGACCAAAGTGCGTGTCATGTGATTGACTATATTAAATATTATTTTGTGATTATTAATGCGTGGTAAATGTTTAAAATTCAGATGGACAACGAAGTGAACCAGGAAAACCAGAGTGATAACCACCTGAATAACGATAATCTGAATAATGAGAATCCGAACAATAATAACAATGGAAACCAAATGGATATCAGTGCCATCCAACACATAGTAGCACAAGCAATTATAGATGCAATGCCATATATTCTTCAAACTGTTAAGGATGCTAATAATATAAGTAAACATAGCAGTAAGCGACCCTCTGAACCTGCAAACAGCGTGAACAATGAACCTGTACTTCAAGTGCCCATTCCCAAAAGAAGAAGAACCATACCTTATGGTTGTTCTTATAAAGAATTCTGGTCCTGCAAACCAATAAAATTCTCGAGCAATGAAGGACCCATTGCAACTCAACTCTGCGCTAGATAGAAAAGACTGAGGCTATTCTGAAAATAAGCAAGTGTGCTGAAGAAGACAAGATAATGTTTGCTTCTAATCTGTTTAAAAACTCAGCCTTAGAATGGTAGATCACTATCCTCCAGTCAAGAGGAAATGATAGGGTATACAACATGGAATGGGTGGAATTTAAGAATATGGTAGAAAGGAAATTATGCCCTCCCAATGAAAAGGAACATATAGCAAATAAGTTCCTGAACCTTAGGATGACCGGGGTAGATAGTAAGGGTTATACTACTACATTCTTTGAATATGCCAGAATAGTACCAACCCTTGCATCACCTGAACCAGTATTAATCTCCCGTTACATCTGGGGATTAATCGGGGAGATTAGGCATGTAGTCAAGGCAGCTAGACCTCAAACCATAGAAGAAGTTGTAGAACTAGCAAACACCTTGTTAATCCGTACTAGAGAAGAAGATCAGAGAAGAAATCTAGCTCAAAGACTTACCCAGGAATTCCGATCTGGAAATTCCAACCGTGGGAAAAATGTAGGTTCCATATCTGCACCTTATTGCAAGTATTGCAAAAGAAAGCATTCTGGAAGATGCTCCATATATTGCAATTTCTGCAAAATATCAGGACACAAGGAAGAAGACTGCAGGAGGAAAGCCAACAACAGGATATGCTACAACTGTGGGGAACAAGGTCATATCAAGCCAAACTGTCTGAAATTAGCTCCAGCTACAAACAATAAGAACACTAAAAATTCTAGAGCATTCGTTCTGACTGCAGATGAAGCCAAAATGATTCCAGATGTGATAGCCGGTACGTTTTTAGTTAATGATGTTTTTGCTAAAGTATTATTTGACTCTGGTGCAAACCAAAGTTTTATTAATACTTCATTTTGCAAACTTCTAAATCAGTCATTAACTAAACTACCATAAGAATGTCTAGTAGAGATAGCAAATGGAGAAACGGTTAGGATTTCTGAAATCTTGCATGGAGCAAGAATAGAAACTTTAAATCAAAAGTTTATTGCAATCCTTTACCCAATGAATCTGACAGGATTTGATGTCGTTTTAGGAATGGATTGGTTAATAGCCAATAAAGCCAGTATTTTATGTGATCAAAAGTCAATCCAAGTAAATTCACCAAAAGGTGAAAAGATCACAATTAAAGTAAATAAACCCTCTAGATCCACGAAATTCATCTCTGTGATGAAAACTGCAAGCTATATAAGAAAAGGGTCTATAGTGTATTTGATTTCTATAATCACTAACACTAAAGGAAAAGAACTAAAAGACATTCCAGTAGTGTCTCAGTTTTCAGATGTCTTTCCAGAAGAATTGCCAGGACTACCGCCAGACAGGGAAGTTGAATTCAGAATTCATCTATTACCAGGAACAGCACCAATTGCCAAAGCACCTTACCGATTGGCACCAGCAGAGATGCAGGAACTAAAGAAACAGTTAGACGAATTGCTGGAAAAAGGATTCATACAGCCAAGTTCGTCGCTATGGGGAGCACCAATTTCATTCGTCAAAAAGGACGGATCAATGCGTATGTGCATTGACTACCGTGAATTGAACAAAGTCACAATTAAGAATCGGTACCCATTACCGAGAATCGATGATCTGTTCGATCAATTGCAAGGAGCTCGAATTTTCTCAAAAATCGATTTAAGGTCAGGATATCATCAATTAAAGGTACAGGAAGTGGACATTCCTAAAACCTCCTTCAGAACAAGGTATGGCCAATATGAATTTACTGTCATGCCATTTGGTTTAACCAATGCCCCAGCTGCATTTATGGACATGATTAACCGAATATGTAAGCCATATTTGGATAAATTCATAATTGTTTTTATTGATGATATTCTCATTTATTCTAAAAGTAAGGAAGATCATGCAAAGCATTTCCACGCACTTCTAAGTCTATTAAGAAAGGAAAAATTTTATGCTAAATTTTCAAAATGCGAGTTTTGGTTAGAACAGGTACAGTTTCTTGGACACTTAGTCAATCATGAAGGAATTCATGTGGATCCCACCAAGATTGAGGCGATTACTAAATGGAAGACACCTAAGTCACCAACAGAGGTTAGAAGTTTCTTAGGATTGGCCGGTTATTATAGAAGATTTATTCGAGATTTCTCTAGAATAGCCATTCCTTTAACTAAGTTAACCTGTAAATCCACTAAGTTTGAATGGGGACCAAAACAAGAAGAAGCATTTAGAATTCTTAAGCAAAGACTAACCCATACTAGCGTTACCAGAAGGAACTGAAGACTTTGTAGTCTATTGTGACGCTTCTAAATTAGGTTATGGATGTGTATTAATGCAACGCCAAAAGGTTATAGCCTATGCATCTAGACAACTTAAGAATCATGAAGAGAATTATTCAACCCATGATCTAGAATTAGGAGCCATAATTTTTGCCCTTAAGATTTGGAGACATTACCTTTATGGTAGTAAGTTTACCATATTCACTGATCATAAGAGTTTAAGCTATGTTTTCGGGCAAAAAGAATTAAATATGAGACAAAGACGCTGGATGGAGATGCTTAGTGATTATGATTGTGATATCCAGTATCATGCATGAAAGGCCAATGTAGTTGCTGATGCTTTAAGTCGAAAATATCATGAAAAGCCAAAAAGGGTACGTTTTCTTAAATTAAATCTACAGGTAGATTTAAATGAGCAAATTAGAAAAGCACAAGAATCAGTAATCAAGGATGATACTGAAAAACTAAAAGGTATGATTAAGCAATTAGAACAAGGAACAGATGGAATTTGGAGATTCCATAAAAAGAGAATGTGGATACCTAAATTAGGGAACCCGCGTCATCATATATTAGAAGAAGCCCATAAGTCTAAATATACAATGCATCCTGGAAATGATAAAATGTATCAGGATTTAAGAAAGAATTTTTGGTGGATAGGAATGAAAAAGGACATAGCAACCTATGTTTCTAAATGTTTAACTTGCTCACAAGTTAAAGCTGAACATCAGAAACCCTCAGGTTTGTTACAACAGTTAGAAATACCAGTATGGAAATGGGAATTGATAACAATGGATTTTGTTACTAAATTACCCAAAACAAAGAAAGGTAATGATACAATCTGGGTGATTGTAGATAGACTAACCAAGTTAGCTCATTTCCTACCAATGAAAGAAACTTTCAATATGGAACAGCTAGCTAAATTGTATGTAAATGAAATAGTTTCACTACATGGAATTCCTTTATCAATTGTTTCTGATAGGGATAGCCGTTTTACCTCTCATTTTTGGTCAAGTTTCCAAAAAGCAATGGGAACCAAGTTAAATCTAAGCACAGCTTACCATCCTCAAATGGACGGACAAAGCGAAAGGACAATTCAGACAATGGAAGATATGATTAGAGCTTGTGTAATTGATTTCGGAGGTAATTGGGACGATCACTTACCTTTAATAGAATTTTCTTATAATAACAGTTATCACACAAGTATCAATACTGCACCATTCGAAGCACTTTATGGACGAAAGTGCCGAACCCCAGTCTGTAGGGCAGAAATTGGGGAAAAGCAACTATCTGGACCTGAGATAGTGCAAGAAACAACTGACAAGATTATTCAAGTCAAGGAACGACTGAAAGCAGCACGTGATGGACAGAAAAGCTATGCGGACAACAGTCGAAAACCATTGGAATTTCAAGTAGGGGACCGAGTATTGTTAAAAGTCTCTCCTTGGAAAGGAGTGGTAAGATTCATCAAAAGGGGAAAGCTAAGTCCCAGGTATATTGGACCTTTTGAGATTATTAGAAGAATAGGACCTGTAGCCTATCAGCAACAACTGCCAGAGGAAATGACAGGAATACATGATGTATTTCATGTATCAAATCTCAAGAAATGCTTAGCCGATGAATCGCTGATGGTACCTCTTAAGGATATAGAAGTAAATGAACAACTTAAGTTTGTAGAGAAGCCTTTACAGATTAAAGACAGGAAAGTCAAGAACCTTAAGCACAAGAGATTAGTTATGGTCAAAGTAAAATGGGACTCCAAAAGAGGACCAGAATACACATGGGAACTTGAATCGGAAATGCAAAGGAAATATCCACACTTGTTCCAGTAGACCTCGAGGACGAGCTCTAAAATAAGGTGGGGAGGATATAACAACCCTAAAGAAAACCGACACCCTCGAATTATTTTTGACACCCTAATATATTTTAAATACCCCTATATGTCCCTAAAATACACCCCGTATGTGAAAACTGAGCCCAAAATACGTTATACCATTAAAAATAATTAAAAAAACAAAGAAAATAGGGTTCAGGCGGGCCGCGTAAACCTTCCCTTAACCTTTACGCGGGCCGCGACAACTTAAAGGTCCAGCAAACCCCGGTGTTGACACGTGTCACGCAACGTGTTGACCCTAGTCATGACCCGGATCAGCTACGCCTAGACCCCTAGGCCACGCGGGCCGCGTAAGCCTTTGCTTACATTTACGCGGGTCGCGAGAAAGTGAGAATCAAGCACTATAAATAGCAGGCATCGGATCTTCAGTCTGATCATTCATTTTCTTTCTCAATCTCGAATTTCTGAAGTGTAGGCATAATATACGGGTATTATACCCCCTAAATAACGAAGTTCTGCTCCGTTGTAAGTATCATAACCCATGGATACGTATTAGATACTCTACCCGATTGATCTAGGGTTCCGTAGCGGCTGTCGTGGTTCTGCCCGACGTAGTCGTTGGATGTCGTCTCAGGGAGGGTATTACTAATGTTAAAATGGGTTATTATACTAACACGTGTGCATTTGTGTAAATTATAGATAATTCTCAGGAAATCCTTACTGAAAACCTAAGACAGCAATGTGAGTAATCTTCTTTTTGTAAACAGTTTTTACAAAACCTTAACTATTTTACAATGCAATTTAGTAGTGATTGAGTCTTTGTAATTCTACGATTACTGTCGGTATGTTGGGGTTTTGTATACAAAATGTGAGACACGTTACCATTGGACAAAGAGTTAGCCAATGTGTAATATGACCCACCAGTCAGGATTGACCGTACTGAATGAGTAATTGGGTAGTTATAAACATTGTAATCGCTCTCAATACTGTTTAAATTAAATTAATATTTCTTGATTAAACTGGGATTCACTCATCAGTATTTTCCACTGACAAATGTTTTTAAAACGCGTTTCAGGTAACACAATGTGAAAGCCAATTAGAAGCCAGCTGGACAGCACTGAAGGCTTGGAAAAGTGGCTATAAAAGTTACCTAAATAAAGAAGGCGTTTTATTTCAATAAAATGGGATTTATCTCTACACATCAGTTTGTAATGAAAACTTGGGTTTCATCCCAATGTGTTTATTTATATAAAATGTGGTGTTTTACTCTGATAAAATATTTCCTAACTACGGTCCTGATGTAATTTCCGCTGCCAGATTAATAAACACCGATACCACCAACACTGAGTTCGCGGCCGCCCGTTCCCGGGACAGATAGGGGGCGGGGGTTGTGACACCTAGGTCTCTTGTAGGTCCCCTTGATCTATGGATCTTTCACAGAATTGTCAATCTAATCAAGAGTGCGAAATCCTCTTGATCAGAATATAGTAGAATGAGTAGAAACAGAAATCAGCAATTCACTTTCAAACCGGGTTTCTATTGATTATCAAACAAACGTATTACAATCAATCAAACCCTAACCAATACTCAAATTCGTCCAAGCCTTAGCCTTCAAGAAATTCCTCTCTCACAAACACTGTTTTGGCTGATTAACCTAAACCCTAAAGCCTAACCTTGTTTATATAACACAAGGTTTGCTACTTGGCTTGGGTTTCCTACATGGGCAAGGCCCATTTCGTCCACCCTTGTCCTAACTAGGTTTTGTTTAGCCCAAACTCTATAATCAAACTATTACAAAGCTAAACCCGCTAACTGTTTATCGTTTAACTAATTACAAGATATCCAAAGACCAAATCTAAGTTGTTGTCACAGATATGCACCAACAACCCACCCCCCTTGACAATAGCTTCATAAAATAACTTTGTCTTCAGTCTTCTTGCCATCTTCATGTAGTCTTGCACTGTCTTTGGTCTTTGGATAGCTTCAGCTTCAACAGCTTCTGTCAGCAACAGACTCCCCCTAAGCTGATGCATCTAATCACCAAATCTTCAAAAACTTTAGCGTTTGAGTAAACTCCAGTTCAGCATATGTATAGCAATCTTCAAACTCTTTAACTTTGTCTGCAATATAGAAAGGAGGTTCTATCATGCATCCAATCAAACTCTCACCTCTTCACAGCAACTCATCACATTAACTTCTCAGCAACATACAACTTCAATCTGTATACTATAAAACAAACATCTCGAGAAACCATAAGAATTTTTCAACAAAGTTAAATAAATTATTATTATTCAAGAGATTATATCACAGATTAAGCATTCTCAATTCATCACCAACACGCAAAACTTTTTAATCACACACCCTATAACCCGCATGATTTAAAATTTTGAACTCACTTTCCAACACCGTCTCCCCCTATCAGTAACAATTCCTCCAAGAATAACAGTTTTCCGTACGTTAAGAATTTTAAACAGAAAAAAAACACTATTTTTGTATTTTTATATTTTTCTGAAAGCAAGTAAATACAAAAGCAATAAACACTCTATTTTTGTGAGAATCACTGGTAAGAAGATCATATCAGCAAAATCAAACTGTTTCACACAATTATATAATTCTTTATTTAATTTTTCGTAAAAAGCAGTCCAAGACGATTACCAGTATGTTTGTCCACTTAAACAAAATGCATGAACATTTCAAGTACCATTACCGTATGATACGTTAAGGTAATTTTATTACTGATATACTAGTGTGTCCCACTTTAGGATATACCCCCGCGATCAAGGTATGCACAAAGATTCATCGTAGTAGGTGAGTATACTGAATTCATCCGTTTTGTTTTTCAACGTTTAGATAATTGGTAAACAGGTCAGTACTTCCGTACAGCAAAGAGACCAAAATATCTAACGAGGGCTATGACAAATACCATTTTTGGTATGATTTATGCATTTTGCACATTTGACTAACTCTCTTTGAGAGCTTCTTCATTTAAGGGTTTTGGCATTTTTAGCTCTTTTAAGATATCCTGGGTGTGTCTAGGTCAGCATATATCTGGATGCAGCAGAAGGACACCCCTGATATCCCCAGATGAAATAACAGTATAAAGACCCAAAACTTCAGATTTTGGCAATCTATCAACGCAAGATTTAAGGTCATTAAACCATACACCACTGATGTGTTCCCCACTCATATTCAGTTCGTTTAGATTTATATCACATTGGTAAGTTGATTATTTCATGATTTTTGCCTACTGGTACATCATATGATGAAGCTGCTATCACACTTAAGCAATTTAATTTCATTTCATTTTCAGTGTGACAGTCTAACTTGCTGATGTACTATCATTTCTTCTTTTTCACACAGTGATAACTCATTTTTTATTTTCTAATTTTTTTATGTTTTTTATTTTTAAGAAAACAATAAAATATTTACAAAATTCTTATGAAAAACCAGTTATTCAGGATTCCCCATCCCGTTGAGTTCGACTAAATGTTCAAAGCGAGCCCTGTCAAAAGCTTTAGTATAAAGATCTGCCAGGTTATCTAGTGTGTCGACTCAGCACTTTGAACTTCAATTTAAATCAATCAATATAAATATATCAACAATCTCACATCCCCCTTCATGTGCCTAGAGCAGCCACTATCAACATAAGTTGATAATCCTCCTTAGCAGCTCCTGCACACACCAACTAAGAAATTAGTTAGATTGGTGGACCCAAGCCTTAATGGTCTTGGGTCGTCCAAATTCACCAACCACTTGAACATCCATCCAATATCCATTACTCCTAACTGGAGTCTTGGATCTCAGACCTGTTGATGGAAATTTGATTTTGATTTCCATAAGGTCTCTGGTCCTGAGGGTTCCTATATGTATTTGGACTATTTGACCTTTGGAAATTTTGATTTGGGTATCTTGAATTTTGATTCCAAGAAGCATTATTGTTGTAATTTCTAAAGCCATTGTTATAAAAAGTTCGACCACCATTATTTTGGTATCGATTTTGATATTGACCTTGACTTCTGAAATTATTAGAATTATTATTGTTCATTCTTGGTGAACTGCTTCTAGGTCTTTCATATCTGCCTGGTGGAGATCTAGGCTGAAATCTTGGTTGATTTCTTTGAAAACGAGGAACTTGTGGAGTTCCTTTTTCAGCCTTATCTTCACCAACAACAACATTCTCTGGTTGCTTAGCAACATATTTCTTTGGAGAATTTGCAAATTTCTCCTCATTATCACCTTTCTTCTCAGGTGATTTCCCTCTCTGTTTCTCACTAATTTGTGCTTCACTCTTTTTGTTAGGACAGCAGCTAGCTACATGTCCCTTTGTGTGACACTTGAAGCACGATCTCCTTTTCAAAGACTTCTTAGCTGGAGTCTCTGAGGTAGATCCCTTATCAGATGGTGATGATCACTTAGATGAACCTTGTTTAGTTTGCTTGGATTCAGATTTTTCTTTGTTTTTATTTTTAGCAAACTCTACATTTGATTCATTTTCAATAACAGTTGTTTCATTTTTCATATCACTACCTTGAACAAAATTAATCTTTTTAACAAAAACTTGATTTTTATTCTTAGGCGGTGAATTTTTCCTTTTGAAAGGTTCCCTGTTATTGTTCTTCTTAGCATCATCACTCTCAGATCCATCACCTTGACTTGATGTGGATGCGAAACTACTTGGTGCAGATGCCATAAAGTCTGCAAGCTCATCTTCACTAGGCAGGAATGAATAGTCATGACTAAGAGGAGGTGGAACTTCATTAAAGCCCTGGAAGCCCACACTGATCTTGTCATTACTCTTCTTTAACCCACCCATCATGTGTTTCATTACAAAAGACGAATCTCTGAATTGACTCAATTTCTTTTCAAGTTCCACAATTTTGAGTTGTGCATCTGACAACTCTTTGCATTTTTCAGAAATCTCTTTTGTTTTCTCAGCCATCATGTCATGAGCTAAGTCTATGACTTGAAGTTTTTCATTTAGTTTGCAAGTTAAAGCTTCAATTTCAGCTTCATAACCTTTTATCTTCTTCAAGTATGGCGATTCATTTCTTTTAGCAAAAAAGTTTGATTCTTTAATGTTAGACATCTCGCTTACCAAACTTTGGTTTTGTGTTGACAACCTGTCAACCTCACCGTGTAGTTCACGACATCTCAAACATACAGAATTAGATTGTACCTCTTTCTCATGAACTTCTGAGTTTTCATCAGCAACAACCTGTTCAGCTTCACTCTCTTTCTCTACTTCAGGATTTTTCACTTCAGATTCAGCATCACTCACAGTAGTTTCAGCCTCATCAACTGGCATTATCTCTGCCATGAATACCTGAGTGGCACTCTCATTCCCCTGATATCGCTTTTGTAATGCATCCCACTTATCCTTTGAATTAGTGTACTTTTTGAAGGTATGCTTGATGCTATCAGGTAAGGACATCTTTATCGCAGCCAAGGCTCTCTTTTCAGCCTCATACATCTTTTTATCATCCTCTTGCATGTTCACGTAGTCTGTTCTACGTGGTCTGCCCTCATAATCGTGTGTTGGGTTTGTGTACCCATCTTCAATACAGATCCACATGCGTGCATCCTGAGATTCAACAAATGATTGGAAGCTGGCCTTCCATGTAAGATAATTCTCCACCTTCATCATCTTAGGTACATTCAAATTCGTCATGTTCGACATTTTAACGCAACAGACTGGTAGAACCGTACAAAATATCTCCGAAAACAGTGGTTACCAAATTACACCTTTAGAATCGTCTCGAAAAGACGAATCCAATTATATATAATGTCAAAAACCGAATTCGGAATTTTCCAGAGTTTTTTTTTTCCTAAAAATGCAAGGAATTAAATGGTGCAGACGGTTTTGTCAGATGAGTTACGGTTCAAATTCTATTTGCAAAACAGTGAATTATTTCTTACGCTTGCCAGAAAATATTTCACCCCTCTGATTATGCTAATTTCGCTAGGTAATTTCGATGGTCAGTTCAAGTTCAAGTTCAATTTCGCTAATCAGTTTAAGGTTATTTCGCTGGTCTAGTTCGCTGAAAGGTCAAGTTCGCAGGTCAAATTCGCTGGTCACGTTCGCTGGACAAATTCGCTGTCTGTTTTCGCTATTACGACGACCAGTAAAGTCGCCGAAAATCGTAATAATTTCGCTGTGAAAATTATACGGTTACCAAAGTCGCCTTTGGATTTTAAGTTTGTCGGGTCAAACAATTTCGTTGGACTATTAACTTCGCTGAACCTGTAAATCAGGAAACTCAATCTGATCAAAATTCTGAAGATTTTTCTGATTCTCCTAACAACTTCCTGCAAAATCGAAACAGCAAAAATATCAGTACAAAAATATCAGTAAATTTCGAAAATCAATGAAGAACAGTATGAAGAACGTGAAGAACACGAAGAACAATCTTCGAATCTTCAAGTCTATCAGCCGAAAACTTTTCCAGAATCAACAAAATCTTTCCAGAAATCCTGCAAAACACCAAACAAACAAACCAGAATATCAAAACAGCCAAAAAATTTTGAAAATTTTATCAAACCAACACAAATTTTCGAAACCCTAATTGTCAAAAATTCGAAAAACTCCCTGTTTCTTCCAAGCATAATTCTTAACCGAGCCTTCAAGAGCCTAATGCTCTGATACCAATTGTAGGTCCCCTTGATGTATGGATCTTTCACAGAATTGTCAATCTAATCAAGAGTGCGGAATCCTCTTGATCAGAATATAACAGAATGAGTAGAAACATAAATCAGCAATTCACTTTCAAACCGGGTTTCTATTGATTATCAAAGAAACGTATTACAATCAATCAAACCCTAACCAATACTCCAATTCGTCTAAGCCTTAGCCTTCACGAAATTCCTCTCTCACAAACACTGTTTTGGCTGATTAACCTAAACCCTAAAGCCTAACCTTGTTTATATAACACAAGGTTTGCTACTTGGCTTGGGTTTCCTACATGGGCAAGGCCCATTTCGTCCACCCTTGTCCCAACTGGGTTTTGTTTAGCCCAAACTCTATAATCAAACTATTACAAAGCTAAACCCGCTAACTGTTTATCGTATAACTAATTACAAGATATCCAAAGACCAAATCTAAGCTGTTGTCACGGATATGCACCAACATCTCTCCTTCGCGCGAGGCGACCAAACAACTTTGGGCTATCGCGTGGCCCGAAAAGTGCCAGATTCCATCTGGATAAACATGGCTTCCTCACGTGACGGGACAGGGAAACTTTATCCCATCGCGTGGCGCAACGACGACATTTTCAGCTATAAATAGATGGGTTCAAGGGCTTCCATTCTGCACAATTCAAAGTCGAAAATTCACTCTCTATAACCTTCGTATCTTTGTTTTCGTGTATTCCCGTCTACGAAACCCTAATCGCTGAAACAATACCCTGTCCATTGATCGGAAACCTAGCAACGAAAAGCCAAAGTTCTGCCTGAATAAGGTAATACTTTATACGTTGCGGTTTTGATCTCGTAATTATCGTTAAAGTTTGATTTGGTTTCTTAAACTAATACGTGTCATATTTTGTGTATCTAGGAATTAGGGCTTATAATCAGTAGGCTGTTAAACCCAAAAATATAGCAATGTGAGTCATTCTCTTTTATCAAATGCTTTCAAAACCCTAAATGTTTTCCAATTGTTACTTATATATATAGTGATTAATTCTTTTTATTCTTACTAGAAAACTACTGTCAGTATATGGGGTTTGGTATACACTACTTTATAAGATTCACTAGTTGGAGAATTAGCCAACAGTGATATGACCACAGTCATAGGAACTTCCGAGTGACAAATACCTTTTGGTAATTGTAAGATACAAACAAATGTAAAAACTCTTAATGATGTAATTATAAGAAAGTGTCTTTTTATACAAATGAATGAACTCATCAATATTTTCCGCTGATCAAATGTTTTTAAACGTGTTTCAGGTGATTTACTGATTTACTGTGAAGGGAAGGAAAATGTGACATTCTAGGTTTTTCCCGAGCGAACACCTTGTAATCACTTAGCGTATATGTATTTTATTATTAAATGGAAGTTGTTAATTCTATGTGCTTTATGTCGATAACGTGTATGTAACAAATATGTATTGTGTGTATTATGTATATACATATATATATATATATGTGTGTGACTCGAACCGAACCCGACTCGAGACCACTCGGTCTCGAGTAAACAAGGAACGAATGGGCCGGATGGGCCGCGACCTTCCTCAACCCACTCGGAAACCCGCTTGGGGTGCACCACCTCCTATTTAAGCCCGAAAACCTCACACACACTCCTCTTTTACACTCTCCCACTTCATCCTCACTCACTCTCACACACACCCTCCTTCATCCTCTCAACCAAAACCCTAGCAACATCTTTCTCCTCTCCTCCTCGGATCAAACCGGTGACAACCAAAGGAGCTCTCGGATTCAACACTCATCAACCCTTCACATCTTCACACCTTGAATCTAGCCGGTTAGTGTCCCTTGTAGCTAAATACCTAAGTTGTTGTTTATTTATAATGAAGGTGCTTGCTTGATGATAGGAGTAGTATGTTCCTTCATGTTGATATGTTGATATGTGGACGGTTTATTTATATGTTGATATGTTGATGATAGGAGTAGTATGTTGTTTATTTATAATGTGTGAGAGCTATTGTATGATAATGTCTTGCAAAATGATAAAAGTATGATGGCTTAGGATGAATGAGATAGTGTAGGATTTGGTGATATTCATGATATGTGACACAAGTGTGCATGATTTAATTGAATATTTGGATCTGTTTTGAATATATGAAGAACAGTTTGAAGATCATGAAAATATTTGAAAATGCTGTGTTTTGATCTGTTTTAGTTAGAATTTAGACAAGAAAACATGTTTTAAGCCTTCTGGTTGGTTAGTACAAAATCTCATGAAATTGCAATTGTATTGGTTAGTACATCTGCCAGGTTCTAGAAGGTTTCTTGTGCACGTTTCCGAGGTTGCGACTCGCAACCCCCGGTTGCGACTCGCAACCAAACCTTGACAACTCGAGACCGCCCGGTTGCGACTCGAGACCGCCCGGTTACGACTCGCAACCAAAACGTGACAAGTCAAGACTACGGCGGTTGCGACTCGCAACCAAGACATGACAAGTCGAAACACCGGTTGCGACTCGCAACCAAAAACATGACAAGTCGGAACATCCGGCTGCGACTCGCAACTGCGTGTTCTGGGCTGGGCTGTTAGTTATTGGGCCCAAGTGTATTAACTGTGCATGCTTGTTACTGTTTAAGTGGGCTACGTGTTAACTGTTAACTGTTGCTGTAAAGAACTTAGACGGGCCCAATGACTTAGTGGATAATTATATGTTGTGCATGCTATGTGTTAGTTATGTGTAAATTATACGTGTTTACTTGTACCCCAACTTGACCCATATTCGGTAACCATGCTAGGACGTGGTGACCAACGTGATCAACCGGGTAATTAACCTACCGAGCAACCCAAGGTGAGTTCACAACCTAAAGCATGTATTCCCGGTGGTTTGGGAAACGGAACTAAAAACAACACTATCCCCTTATAAGGGATACAACTTACTTTTCTTCCCTTGTTATTGGGAACCTTTTAGTTAATTACTGTTTATACGGATTGCAACAAACGGCACTAAACGAAACTCTATCACTTAAAGTCCCTACTACTTAATACCGATTAGTCGCCGGGGCCAGGCGAACGGGTTATTAGTTGATAGCGCTATTTAGGTCTTACCAACCTCACACCGTGCCAAGGTATGGGATCGGTCGTGAACTAATGTACTCAGGCATCCGTCAATGATGATAGAACATTGACATCGGGGCACTCTTGCGGATACGCAACGGTCACCTAGTGTTCGGTATTGGAAAAACAGTTTAGTTGCTAACTTTTGGGGTAGCTCCCCATGGCATGTATAAACGGATAAATTAACTGGTGAAACAAGTTTTTGGTAACTAAAACTGGACAACTAGTGAACTCACTCAGCATTATTGTTGACCCCTTACTGCATGCTTTGCAGGTAACCAGTGACTGAGGAGCTGCTGCTTGGGAAGTGTAGTGGTCGCCTAAACCCGCATGTTGGGTTCTAAATAATTTGAACTATGAACTTTGTTTAAACTATTTTACCTATGCTTCCGCTACTTACTTAACTGTTATTTGAACCTAAACACTTGAACTTTAAACTATGGTGTTTACTAACCATTATGGTTGGTGATCATCCTTACTATTATCCAATGCTCAGTATAATTGGTGGCTGGATCCTGGTCGGTCACGCCCTCAAGCGGACGGTACTCCGCATGTGGAATTTGGGGGTGTGACAGATTGGTATCAGAGCCATTGGTTATAGTGAACTTGGTTTTAAAAAGAAGAGTCTTTTTGAGAAAAACCAGACTATAACCCGTGACTCGTGACGACACTACACTCCAAGGGCAAGACTCGACTTATCTGACCTCCTAGCTCGGACTTGTGCTTACATGCTTATTTATCTTATGTTGACTGCTCTACTATACATACTAGTGTGCCTAATTAGATAGATACACATCTCTCTTCTATCTTATTCTCGCTACGTTACGACATCACACTCATACTATGTTTTCTGGTTATGAAGACAATGAGTGGACGCGGAAGAGGAAGCGTTAACATGACTCAGGCTCAATTCGCCAACTTGCTCAACACGGTGGCTGCAGCTTTCGCAGCTCACCCTGGAGGTAAACTCGTTGCTATAGGATGTCTAGATCCTACCCCCACATCGTCTTTTCACCTCTAAACCTATTCGCTCCATTTCTCACAACAGGTCAGCCTGCGCCTGCGCAACCACGTGTTTGCACTTTCAAAACCTTCATGGATGGCAAGCCTCTCCCTTTCGACGGCACTGAGGGTGCCATAGGCCTTCTACACTGGATTGAAAAGGCCGAAGCTGTCTTTGCTGTCTGTGAGTGCCCCCCTGCTAACTGGGTTAAGTACGCAACTGGTACGCTTGAAGGAAACGCGCTTTCATGGTGGAAAGCACAGATTCAGATGCTTGGTCTGGAAACTGCTAATGCTACGGCATGGGAAGATTTCAAGGACATGATCAAAGAGGAGTACTGTCATAGGGATGACATCCACAAACTCGAGAACGAGTACTATGCGCTCAAGATGGTTGGATCAGAGATTGAGACCTACACCAAGCAGTCCAACGACTATGCTGCACTTTGCCCAAACATGTCCCAACCTATGTATCGAAGGGTCGGATTGTACATCAAAGGCTTGGTCCCAGAAATCCGGAGTCATGTGACCTCAGCCAACCTCAATACCATACAGCCCGTGGTTCGTCTTGCTCACAAACTCACCAATCAGGCTGTGGAAGAGGGCAAGCTGCCCAAGAGGATTGGTGCTACTGCTGGAACTTCTGGCGATAACAAGCGAAAGTGGGATGGAAGTCAGGGAAAGGATGCTAACCCCACTCAGGCCCCAGTTCAACAAAGGAAGACTGAAAGCAACAAGGGCCCTCAGCAACAGGGTGGCTATCGAGGGAACTACCCTAAGTGTAACAAATGTAACCGACATCACAATGGGCCATGTGGAAAAGGTCAGTGTCAGCGATGCAACAAGATGGGGCATGAAGCCAAAGACTGCCGAAGCCAGTTCCCCGCTAGGCAGAATCAGCAACCACCACAGCAACAGCAGCAACAAGGAAACAACCGTGGATGCTTCAAGTGTGGAGCAATGGGGCACATGTGAAAGGATTGCCCTGAACTGAATCAAAACAACAACAATCAGGGTGCTGGGAACAATAACAACAATGCTGGAAATGGTGCTAGAGGAAAAGCTTTTGTGATTGGAGCTGGGGAAGCAAGGAATGACCCCAACGTTGTGGCGGGTAAGTTCCTACTTAATGATCGTTATGTTTCCATGCTTTTTGATTCCGGAGCAGATGCTAGTTATGTATCCCTACGTATTAGTAAGAAACTTAAGCTCACTCTTACGCCGCTGAGCTCTAAGCACACCGTTGAAATAGCTAATGGTAGAAACCTCGAGGCCTCACACATAATTCGTAACTGCAAATTAGAGTTGTCTGGTCAGACCTTCTGTATCGATCTTTTCCCCATCATTCTTGGAAGCTTCGACGTCATTATTGGTATGGATTGGTTATCCAAACATCGAGCTGAAATCCTCTGCCAGGAGAAAGCTATTCGTATTCCCCGTCCCCCTGGCAAATCTCTTATAGTTCAAGGCGACAAGAGCGGAGAAGTCACAGGCATCATTTCATTCTTAAAGGCCCAGAAGTATCTACGAAAAGGGCACACCGCTATCTTAGCACTCATTACCGACACACAGAAAAGGGAAAACAGGATTGAAGATTTTCCAGTTGTACGCGACTATCCCGAGGTATTCCCGGAGGAACTACCTGGACTCCCTCCTCACCGTCAGGTCGAATTTCAAATCGAGCTAGCTCCCGGAGCAGCGCCTATAGCTCGTGCACCTTATCGATTAGCCCCCGCGGAGCTCAAGGAGCTTTCTACTCAGCTACAAGAACTTTTGGACAAAGGTTTTATCCGTCCAAGTTCATCACCCTGGGGAGCCCCAGTGCTCTTCGTCAAAAAGAAAGACGGCTCATTCCGAATGTGCATTGACTACCGCGAACTTAACAAGGTTACCATCAAGAACCGCTATCCACTTCCCCGTATCGACGACCTGTTCGACCAGCTGCAAGGGTCGAGCTATTATTCCAAGATCGATCTGCGATCGGGTTATCACCAGCTGAGAGTCCGTGATGAGGACATCTCTAAAACTGCTTTCAGAACCCGCTATGGTCACTACGAATTCCTTGTTATGCCTTTCGGTATGACCAACGCACCTGCAATCTTCATGGATCTCATGAACCGAGTATGCAAACCCTACCTCGACAAGTTCGTGATCGTGTTCATCGACGACATCCTAATCTACTCGAAGAGCCAAGAGGAGCATGAACAACACCTACGTCTTATTCTCGAACTTCTTCGCAATGAGCAACTGTACGCCAAATTCTCAAAATGTGATTTCTGGCTTAGAGAAGTCCATTTCCTTGGACACATCGTCAATCAGGAAGGGATTCATGTTGACCCCGCTAAGATTGAGTCCATTAAGAATTGGCCCGTACCTAAGACTCCGACCGAAGTTCGCCAATTCTTGGGATTGGCGGGATACTATCGAAGGTTTATCAAGGGATTCTCTAAGATCGCTCAACCACTTACGACACTCACTCAGAAGGGTGTTGCTTACAAATGGAGTAATGCTCAGGAATCTGCCTTCCAGGAACTAAAGAAGAACCTTTGTAGTGCTCCTATCCTCTCCTTACCCGAAGGTACCGACGACTTCGTCGTTTACTGCGACGCTTCTATTCAAGGACTTGGCTGCGTATTGATGCAACGCGAGAAAGTTATTGCTTACGCCTCGCGACAACTCAAGGTCCACGAACGGAACTATACGACGCATGACTTAGAATTTGGAGCTGTGGTCTTCGCGCTCAAGCTTTGGCGACATTACTTGTACGGCACCAAGTGCACGATTTACACTGATCACAAGAGTCTCCAGCACATAATGGGACAAAAGGAGTTGAATATGCGGCAACGCCGATGGGTCGAACTCCTAAATGACTACGAGTGCGCAATTAAATATCACCCAGGCAAGGCTAATGTGGTAGCCGATGCCCTCAGCAGAAAGGAGACCAAACCCAAGCGTGTTCGTGCCTTACAGCTCACTATCCACTCGAACCTCCCTAATCAAATTCGGAATGCTCAGGTTGAAGCATTGAAAGCCGAGAACATCAGGGCAGAGTCCCTACGAGGATCGAGACAACGATTGGAACAAAAAGAAGACGGTGCCTACTACGTAGCCGGACGCATATGGGTTCCGCTTTATGGAAGTTTGCGTGACCTTGTGATGGATGAAGCTCACAAGTCCCGTTACTCAGTACATCCAGGGTCAGATAAGATGTACCACGACTTGAGGGCTACTTATTGGTGGCCTGGCATGAAAGCCCACATAGCAACCTATGTCAGGAAATGTTTAACCTGCGCAAGAGTCAAGGCTGAGTATCAGAAACCATCAGGCCTACTCCAACAGCCAGAGATCCCGCAATGGAAATGGGAGCAGATTTCCATGGATTTTGTTACTGGCCTGCCTAGGTCACAACGAGGAAATGACACCATTTGGGTAATAGTGGATCGCTTAACTAAGTCTGCACACTTCTTGGCCATTAAAGAAACCGACAAGTTCTCTACCCTAGCAGAGGTATACTTAAAAGAAGTGGTCTCGAAGCACGGAGTGCCTACCTCTATTATTTCTGATCGAGACGCGCGTTTTACTTCTGAGTTGTGGCAAGCCATGCACAAATCTTTTGGCTCACGTTTAGACATGAGCACCGCTTATCACCCACAAACGGATGGGCAGTCTGAACGCACCATCCAAACCCTCGAAGACATGCTTAGGGCATGTGTGATCGATTTTGGCAAGAATTGGGAGAAGCACCTACCGTTGGTGGAATTCTCCTACAACAACAGCTACCACACCAGCATTCAGGCAGCACCCTTTGAGGCATTGTACGGCCGTAAATGTCGATCGCCTCTCTGCTGGGCTGAGGTTGGTGACAGCCAGATCACAGGCCCGGAACATGTAGTCGACACCACAGAAAAGATTGCCCAGATTAGGCAACGCATGGCGGCAGCTCGTGACCGTCAAAAGTACTACGCTGACAAAGACAGGAAACCATTCTGCACAATTCAAAGTCGAAAATTCACTCTCTATAACCTTCGTATCTTTGTTTTCGTGTATTCCCGTCTACGAAACCCTAATCGCTGAAACAATACCCTGTCCATTGATCGGAAACCTAGCAACGAAAAGCCAAAGTTCTGCCTGAATAAGGTAATACTTTATACGTTGCGGTTTTGATCTCGTAATTATCGTTAAAGTTTGATTTGGTTTCTTAAACTAATACGTGTCATATTTTGTGTATCTAGGAATTAGGGCTTATAATCAGTAGGCTGTTAAACCCAAAAATATAGCAATGTGAGTCATTCTCTTTTATCAAATGCTTTCAAAACCCTAAATGTTTTCCAATTGTTACTTATATATATAGTGATTAATTCTTTTTATTCTTACTAGAAAACTACTGTCAGTATATGGGGTTTGGTATACACTACTTTATAAGATTCACTAGTTGGAGAATTAGCCAACAGTGATATGACCACAGTCATAGGAACTTCCGAGTGACAAATACCTTTTGGTAATTGTAAGATACAAACAAATGTAAAAACTCTTAATGATGTAATTATAAGAAAGTGTCTTTTTATACAAATGAATGAACTCATCAATATTTTCCGCTGATCAAATGTTTTTAAACGTGTTTCAGGTGATTTACTGATTTACTGTGAAGGGAAGGAAAATGTGACATTCTAGGTTTTTCCCGAGCGAACACCTTGTAATCACTTAGCGTATATGTATTTTATTATTAAATGGAAGTTGTTAATTCTATGTGCTTTATGTCGATAACGTGTATGTAACAAATATGTATTGTGTGTATTATGTATATACATATATATATATATATGTGTGTGACTCGAACCGAACCCGACTCGAGACCACTCGGTCTCGAGTAAACAAGGAACGAATGGGCCGGATGGGCCGCGACCTTCCTCAACCCACTCGGAAACCCGCTTGGGGTGCACCACCTCCTATTTAAGCCCGAAAACCTCACACACACTCCTCTTTTACACTCTCCCACTTCATCCTCACTCACTCTCACACACACCCTCCTTCATCCTCTCAACCAAAACCCTAGCAACATCTTTCTCCTCTCCTCCTCGGATCAAACCGGTGACAACCAAAGGAGCTCTCGGATTCAACACTCATCAACCCTTCACATCTTCACACCTTGAATCTAGCCGGTTAGTGTCCCTTGTAGCTAAATACCTAAGTTGTTGTTTATTTATAATGAAGGTGCTTGCTTGATGATAGGAGTAGTATGTTCCTTCATGTTGATATGTTGATATGTGGACGGTTTATTTATATGTTGATATGTTGATGATAGGAGTAGTATGTTGTTTATTTATAATGTGTGAGAGCTATTGTATGATAATGTCTTGCAAAATGATAAAAGTATGATGGCTTAGGATGAATGAGATAGTGTAGGATTTGGTGATATTCATGATATGTGACACAAGTGTGCATGATTTAATTGAATATTTGGATCTGTTTTGAATATATGAAGAACAGTTTGAAGATCATGAAAATATTTGAAAATGCTGTGTTTTGATCTGTTTTAGTTAGAATTTAGACAAGAAAACATGTTTTAAGCATTCTGGTTGGTTAGTACAAAATCTCATGAAATTGCAATTGTATTGGTTAGTACATCTGCCAGGTTCTAGAAGGTTTCTTGTGCACGTTTCCGAGGTTGCGACTCGCAACCCCCGGTTGCGACTCGCAACCAAACCTTGACAACTCGAGACCGCCCGGTTGCGACTCGAGACCGCCCGGTTACGACTCGCAACCAAAACGTGACAAGTCGAGACTACGGCGGTTGCGACTCGCAACCAAGACATGACAAGTCGAAACACCGGTTGCGACTCGCAACCAAAAACATGACAAGTCGGAACATCCGGCTGCGACTCGCAACGTGGTTGCGACTCGCAACTGCGTGTTCTGGGCTGGGCTGTTAGTTATTGGGCCCAAGTGTATTAACTGTGCATGCTTGTTACTGTTTAAGTGGGCTACGTGTTAACTGTTAACTGTTGCTGTAAAGAACTTAGACGGGCCCAATGACTTAGTGGATAATTATATGTTGTGCATGCTATGTGTTAGTTATGTGTAAATTATACGTGTTTACTTGTACCCCAACTTGACCCATATTCGGTAACCATGCTAGGACGTGGTGACCAACGTGATCAACCGGGTAATTAACCTACCGAGCAACCCAAGGTGAGTTCACAACCTAAAGCATGTATTCCCGGTGGTTTGGGAAACGGAACTAAAAACAACACTATCCCCTTATAAGGGATACAACTTACTTTTCTTCCCTTGTTATTGGGAACCTTTTAGTTAATTACTGTTTATACGGATTGCAACAAACGGCACTAAACGAAACTCTATCACTTAAAGTCCCTACTACTTAATACCGATTAGTCGCCGGGGCCAGGCGAACGGGTTATTAGTTGATAGCGCTATTTAGGTCTTACCAACCTCACACCGTGCCAAGGTATGGGATCGGTCGTGAACTAATGTACTCAGGCATCCGTCAATGATGATAGAACATTGACATCGGGGCACTCTTGCGGATACGCAACGGTCACCTAGTGTTCGGTATTGGAAAAACAGTTTAGTTGCTAACTTTTGGGGTAGCTCCCCATGGCATGTATAAACGGATAAATTAACTGGTGAAACAAGTTTTTGGTAACTAAAACTGGACAACTAGTGAACTCACTCAGCATTATTGTTGACCCCTTACTGCATGCTTTGCAGGTAACCAGTGACTGAGGAGCTGCTGCTTGGGAAGTGTAGTGGTCGCCTAAACCCGCATGTTGGGTTCTAAATAATTTGAACTATGAACTTTGTTTAAACTATTTTACCTATGCTTCCGCTACTTACTTAACTGTTATTTGAACCTAAACACTTGAACTTTAACTATGGTGTTTACTAACCATTATGGTTGGTGATCATCCTTACTATTATCCAATGCTCAGTATAATTGGTGGCTGGATCCTGGTCGGTCACGCCCTCAAGCGGACGGTACTCCGCATGTGGAATTTGGGGGTGTGACAGAAAAAGTGCTACGAGGCGCTCCAGCTTAAATAAGTGGCTATGTCAACTGAATAAAATGTGTCTTATAATCAAGGGTTTATCCCCGTGAAAACATTTTATGTAAATATGGGTTTTATCCCACAGTTTGTGAAATGAAAACTATGGTGTTGAAAACTTTGATGTTTTTCTTTACACCAAATCCTAATGAAATTTGCGCTCCAATAATTTTAATAAACACGTACCACTTGGTCTGTTCACGGCTCCAGTCCAGGTAGATTCGGGGATTGTGACACGACCACCCCTCACCGCCATGTGCTCGGCGACCACCACCAAACCCCTTCCATCACAGAACCCCCACCATCAGCATTGCCGACAATCGCCATCATCGTACACCCTATCCGGTTTAAGTCAAACCCCCTTCCCCCACCACCTCAAAACTCCGGTCAACCACCACCACCTGCTCAGATATGACAAAAACACGATTTGATGGTTACGAATATGGTTTCAGATTTAACTATGGCATACACACGGGAAAACCCCTTCAGTTTTTCCATTCTTTTCATTAGGATCGTCATCCACAGGTGGAATTTGAGGAGATGGCTGGATAAATATAAATCTATTAATAAATGGTTTTTTTTATCATTCAATTTTGCAAAAGCTTAGAAATGATTAATTAAATTAATTTTTGTAGCTTTCCTTAAACATAAACAACTATTTAAGTTTTGATTATTTATGAAGGGTCAGGATATACTAGAAAGTTTATTAGAGTAGGAAGGTTAGAAAGTAATCTTAACCGTCTATTAATTAATTAAGGGCTAAAATTAAATGAGTGAGATTGAACCAAAAGAAGAAAGCGTGTGGGTTAATTTGAGGGTATTCTAGTCCATTCAAGTCAATAGTCTCCCTCTGCTCCAATTCCCCCTCATTTTAAAACATTAATAACTTTTTCATACAACATTATTTTTTTTATAAAAATTGCACCAAAAAAACGAGCGTTTTTTATCTTTAAAACGAGCACACTATTGCTATATTTTTGAAAAAAAAGTTTTCGATAATCCAGATGCCTAAAACACAATGGACAAAAAACACAAAAAATGAGTTTTTTCCTAAAACGCAATAGACTAAAAACAGAAAAGAAAATGTCTATTCTAAAATGCAATAGAAAAAAACACAAAAGAAACTATTTTTTTTTCTAAAACGTAATGGACTAAAAACACAAAAGAAAGTGTCTTTTATCTCTAAAACGCAGTGGACTAAAAACACATAAAAATGTATTTTACCTAAAACGCAATGGACTAAAAACACTTAAAAATGTGTTTTTTTAAAACGCAGTGGACCAAAAAACACATAAAATGTGGTTTTCCTAAAACGCAATAGACAAAAAACATAAAAGAATATGTTTTCTTTTCTAAAACGCAATGGACTAAAAACACATAAAAATGTGATTTACCTAAAATGAAATAGACTAAAAACACTTCAAAATGTGTTTTTCTAAAACGCATTAGACCAAAAAACACATAAAAATGTGTTTTCGTAAAACGAAATAGATAAAAACACAAAAGAGAGTTTTTTTTTTCTAAAACGCAATGGACTAAAAACTCATAAAATGTGTTTTACCTAAAACGCAATGGACTAAAAATAAAATAAAATAAAATGTGTTATTTCTAAAACGCAATGGACTGAAAATATAAAAAAAAGTGTTTTTTCATTCATTTGTAAAACGTAATAACTCAATTCAAAAACTCAGATCTTAAGGTTGTAAACGAGTCAAGTCGAGCCTAGCCAGACCCAGCTCGAGCTCAGCCCGAACTCAATTCGAGTTAGCTCGGCTCAAGCTCGAATTTTAAATCGAGCTTAAATTTGAGGCTCGGGCTTGACTCGATTAAAACTCGAGCTAGCTCGGCTCGCCTCGATCTAGCTCACACTAACAAACAATTGCAAAATTTACTAGTTAAAAAGCCCTTAAAGATGAAACACTTCATAGACTAAGGGCCATAATTGTAATGTAATATAACCAAATGGCTAAATATGTAAGTATAACTAATTAATACACTTTGTATATTGTTTTTGCCTTCTTTTATAAGGGAGATACTCCCTTAGTTTTTGTCTTCTGAGCGATGTGGGACAAAAAACAAATGAAGGATGTAATGTATTATTTACTAACTCATTATTTACTAACTCAAGCCTTCGTTACCTTGTATTTTGAAAATTTTACTCAAGTCCCATGGTTCATTAAGCCAAAACAAGTTGTGACTATACATACAAATATATATATATATATATATATATATATATATGGCTCGGTTCAAATGAGAACCACCACGGGTTTTGAGAACCGTGATAACTTTTCCTTCCCGCACGAGTTGGGCCAATTTTTTTTCCCACAAACGTAGATGAAAATATTATAAACACATCTGTAAAAAAATTGTCGAGTTGGTAGTTTTGACTGATGCAAGTTTTTTTACGCGTTGGTGTAATTTTTGTACGAAGATAAATACTTTTTTGATACTCATGTAAATGTGGGTATGAGGCATTTTTTTAATTTTTTTTGCTGAAACAATTTTTTTTTGTAAAAACACTTTTAGCAGTTTTCTCCTGATCCCATTTCTATATATATATATATATATAGAAAAAGTATATCGTACATTACGGCTTAACGTACTTCACGTACAACTACGTGCGTGATTTGTTCTATAACATGCGTGATTAATATTTTCAATATGCGTGATTATTGTGTTTCAACATGCGTGATTTTCGATTTTTGAGTTATAACGTGCGTATTTTAAAATGAACGTGCGTAATTACCTGTCGTACGTGATGTACGTTAAGCCGTAATGTACGTTAACCTTCCTATATATATATATATATATATATATATATATAAGCTAAAATCTCTTGTTTTACATGTGTTGAATAAATATAAATTTATATACAAAGTAATAAAAAAGTTACACTTTTGAAAACTCATTTATTGCACGGATTGAAAAAACGCGTGTATTACATGGGTGAATATTTATATAATGTAATCAGTTAACATATATAATCGTTATGGATGACAAAAATACCAAAAACTGATGGGTTTACCTGAAACTCGAAACATTCGGGACGGGCATACCCGATACCCGACGAGTATTGGGCTAGATATAAGATTAGGAATTAAAGGATTAGGTGATAATGACCTAATCATGTCATATTACATATATAAATGTAATATTTTCTATCCAATGAAAATTTTAAAGTTTTTTAAGATAAGAAATATATTACGTTTTAGTTATTCACTGTACTCTCTTAACAAAAAATACATAGTATCTTTAAGCCCAATTTCTATATCTAGTTATTTCCTATCAATTTTATCCTTAAATAAAACTTATAATAAAATCAATTCTTATTCATATATAGTATTAAAATTAAGGGAAAAGATTGGTAGGTGAAAGATTTATTATTTCTATGGGCTTAATACCGATTTATTGTGAAATAAAGAAAATGCTGAGATTATGGAAGTTGACATTCTTGCATTTATCTATTTAATTAATTTAAAGGTGAAGGATAAGACAACTTAATAAATCTTTCACCTATCAATTCAATGAATGCATTACCTATCAATAATCTTGAGTCATATCAATGTGTGAGCTATTATTAGATTAATTTGTCATTGAGATTTGAATATTACAACATGCGAACATCTTTTATCCATACTGCATCCGAGAATGGATTCCCGGACCAATCAAAAACTTATCCATATTTATTAACCGTAATGAGCTTGAATTGGCAACACCTAGAATCGGTTGTTACCCGGTGCTTAACCGAATTAATCAAACTCTCCCTTTAGATAACCAAAATGTTTGTAACTTAAACCAATCTGTTATAAAAATCTAAAAACCTAAAAATGGGTTATAGGATTGGTTTTGAAGCATAGCTTCCTATTTTGGTAAGCTTCAAGCTTCCAAAGACTAAAAGATAAATATATTACAATTTTTCCTGACATTATTCGCGTGGACAGGCCGGAGACTGGCATAATAATAAACTATTATAATATTTTAAATAATAATAAACTATATATTATTATAAAGATAAAGTTACTATTCATCGTCTATCAAAATCAATATATACTAGTAATATTTCCCGCGCGTTGCGGCGGGTCTACGGTTAGTATCGGTTTGATTTATGACAAGATCGGTATGGTTTCGGCACTCGATATAGTAACTAAAAGATACAATCAAAAAATAAAAGTAACGATATGACCAAAATGATATTGACACGTGTTTTACAATGCTTGAAAACCATAAAAACGAATAGTGGTTCCAATAATAACGATACAGTACCAATGTTGTTCGGTCGAAATAGACAGGGCATTGATGTTGCTAAGACGGTGTCAGTTTAGTTAGGGATATGATACCAACACTATCTATAGTTTACAATAAATATATATACTCTATACTTCTACTGAAGTTGTGCACACGGTATTGGCTCATTTCGTCACAATAAAAAACAAAAAAAAAATCAATTATATTTTACCTGTTCGATTCAAACAAAACTTATATTGAAATATAAATAAAGACAAGCATGTCGCAACACTATTTTCTAAATTTTACAAGACATTACTTATATTATTAAAATAATTTAAAGGATAAATGTTGGATCTGAGTTTGGTTTTGATTGTATTTTTCGTTTGAAATTAAGATGAAGATGGATGAGTTGTGCAGCGGAATTAAGATGAAAACAAACTTTGCATACAATCAAACGAGAGTATTGCTTTGATCAAGACATTTTCTACAAAGAACCGAAAGATTGAATTTAGTTTCAAACACCGATTACAATGTAATGCTTAATACAAACTCCCCCTCAGCCAGAGCTCAGCGTTTGTTCGTGCAGGAAAACAAGTTTGCAAAGAGCTAATAGAACAGTACAGAGCACTGTTCTATTTATAGGCACTAGCAAACCACTGAGCATCTAAGCTGACATCACCATGAAAGTGACATCTAACCTCCTAACAAACTATAACCCCTGATCTATACAAACACTGCTATACTAACTACTGCTTATTACATTACATTACATAAAGACAGAATAAACAAATGCTGCATCCCTCCACTGCTGTGAACCCAGCAGTACTTGTCTGGATCAGCAGTGCTTGAACCAAGGCAGTAGATTGAACAGCAGAGCTTTAGTTCTATCATCAGGTCTTTACTAGATCAGCAGTTGTGGGTCAGCAGTTTGCACGATCAGTAGATAGGAGGTCAGCAGATGTTGAATTCACTTTCAAGGGGAGAGACTTGTATGTAACATCTGCTTATTCTGGATCCACTGCTTTGACCCAGTTTTGGCTTTAATTATCTGTTCCTCTGGTAGGGTTCGATCCCAACAATCTCCCCCTGGAACAGATAATGCCAAAACTCTTCATTATTGTGGAATTCTTTATTGCCTCATCAGCAGTTCCCTTATCTGACCTTTAAACTGTAGTTCAAAATCTAGGGCACCTGTGTCATCATCATCCCTGCTAAGTGGAAGATCAAGGAGATCCTGCAAATCTTCAAGACTCAGGCCAAGAGCTTGTTCCCTTGATATTTTCTTCACTTCTCCACCAGACCTGAGCAAAGTCAATACGCAGGTCTGTTTGTCAGTTTCCCACTTTTGTATTTTTTAGTCTGGTGGGTTTCTTGGGAGATGTTTATTTGCAGAGGTATTTGGTGAGGCTGGCCTATTCATAACTGGCTGAGCAGTACTTGCAGTTTGATCCAAGCCAAGAGTTTCTATGATCATTTTCTTTATGCCTTCTTTTACAAGGTCATCTCCTTTTATCAACTCTTGGATGGTTTCACCACCCAACTGTTTGTGTGTCCTTCTTTTATAGATGGTTGCACCAGCTGGAGCAGTGGCTCTTTTGACTTGCAGCTTTGGTGGTCTTTTTGAGACCTCTGCTTTAGAGTAGTCAGGTTTTTGAGGAACTTTGGGATCTTTCTTCCTTAGTTCTTCCAACCTTTTGTAGGTGGCCCTGACTACATCTTCTTTCCACCTTGCTATTTGTCGTTTAGACCCATAATCAGCAGCAACCAATTCCTCTTTCATTCTCTTCAGCTCAAGTGATTTATCAGGCACATTCTTTTTGAATTTTGACCATTCTGGAGGAGTGTGTTTGACCTCATTTTTTATCATTTCTTGAATCCTGGCTGCTTCTCGTTCAAGCTCAGGAATGGTCCACTCCTTGTACATGTGCTTTTCTCCCTTGTATCTCTTTGTTGCCATGATGCTTTCAATGTAGTCTTTTCTCAGAGTTTCATCTGCTCTTTCTGAAATTTGTTGACATACATTTTTTGCAAATTGTTCCAGGGATCTGACTTGTGTGAGCAAGTACTGATAGTTCTGCTTTATTTCCCTATCAGATTTCCCTTTTGTGTTTCTTTTTGAGATATCCTCTGCTTGCTTAGCCTTGAGTTTCAAATATTCTTCAATATTGTTAGGCCTGGGATATCCTTCAACTGATGGCAATCTCCTTTTAGCAGGGTCATCCTCATAATAAAAGGACTTGATTTCATCTCTGACTGTAATGAGCTCAAGAGGAAATTGGACACCTGCAGGAGCTAAGGGCTGTTGAACTTGTGCTGATGAGAGAGGAACAGGTTTGGGTATTGTAACAAGTGACAAGGATTTTGAAGATGTTGGTGGTGGTGAATTGTCATCATTTTTAAGAATTAGCCTTCTCCTTTTTATTTGAGGAGGGACTGATGATGTTTTGGGTGGAACAATGGTGGTAGATTTTGTGGCAGTGGTTTGGGATTGACTAACAGCTGTTGAAACAACTGGTGTTTCAACCACTGTTGTCATTACAACAGATGTTATAACATCTGCTGTCTTCTGCTTTTTGTCAGCAGGTGATGTTGGTGGGATTGTTTTTGGTGGTGATGGTGGTGGTGGTAAAGCAGTGGTTGTGGTGTGTGTTGAAGTGAGAACAGATGTTGAAACCTCTGAAGTACCAGCAGTAGTTGATACAGCAGGAGTTACAACAGCTGTTTGGGTGGAGGTTTGATGCTGATGGCTTTTGGATGGTGGTTTTGGAATATGCTTTGGAATTCTGGATGGGATGGATTTAGGTTTCCTTTTTGTCTTAGGATTTTTAGTATCCTTTGAGCCAGAACAACCCAGCGCATACAGTTCCATGAAAGCTCTTTTCTCCTCATTCCACCTTGAAATATCTTTTGCCATTCTATCCCTCTTTACACTTGCTACTCCTTCATCAAGTGCTTCTTGGGTGACATCAACCTTTTTACTACCATCTGGCACAGGAATTTTTCTGGTCATAGCATCCCTTTCTGGTTCGATGTATAGACCATCATCTATTCCCTTCTTTTTCCACTCCTGAATTTTCTCCCCCTTTTTGGCATTATCTTCTGGGAGTTGATCAATGAAAAGTACTGTTGGAGGAGCAGTGCCAGTGGTTTCCAGTAAATGGGCCTTGATTGCCTTAATGTCTGCTTGAGTGTTCTTGTACCTAGACTCCATTATGTTTCTAAGCTTTTGGACATGTAGTTCATGTTGCTGATCAGCCATTTCCTTTTGTTGTTGGAGAAAAGGTTGGAAGAGGTTCCAGAGCTCATTTGTAGCAGATGCTTGTGGTGGAGCAGGTGCTTGAGGTGGAACAACAGTGGATTGCATCTTTTGTATTGTCAACACCTGTTGTAGCATATCTTTAATATCTGCAACAGATGTATCCAATTTGTCAACTCGTTCCGTCAAATCCTGATATTTTAAATCATCACCCAATTTAATGGGATCATCTGATTTCCCACTTTCAGTGATTTTATCAGTGGTTGAGGTAGGGAGTGTACTCCAAACACTAACCACTGATACCCCTTTTTCTTGGTACTGGGGTCTTCTTCCTTCAACACTTGACAACCTTTTGATGTTGCAAATGGGAAAAATAAATCCACTGGTGGTTGGCAGAGGTGCTATGTAAGGAATTGCCTCCAAGGAAGTCTTATTAATGTAACCACTGTCCAACTGTAAACCAGTGGATTCAACAGTTGTAGTGGCTGCTTCACTTGGACTACCACCAAGAGTTACGTGTAACTCAAGGGGTGTAACCTCCTTAGGTTGTGTTGGTGGATTAGCAAAGATTGATACATCAGACCCAGTCATTTGTTGAGGTATGTTCTCATTGATAGGTGATTGAGAAGGACTGGTTAGTGCCTGGTTCAAATCAATTGCATCCAACAGCAGTTTAGTTGGTGAGGGAATTGTGGATGTGAGGTTTGGTGTAGAAACAGGATTTGCTCCGGGCATTGAGCTGTGGATGATGAAACCAAGTGATTTCAGAGCATCATGATGTGGAGGCCCTATGTGTACAACCTGTTCTTTTTGTGTAGAAGCAGGAGGAGTTTCGGTTATGGGTTGAGATATTTGTACCAACTGCTGTGAGGAAGTAGCAGCAGTGGTTTCTTGTGACATTTGTGCTGTCACAGGCAGTAGCTCTGGTATCTCATCCTCCAGATTTTCCTTTTTGATGGGTTTTGGGGATTTTTGAGTTTTTCTTTTTGGCTTTTTGGTGATTTTAGGTGTGGGTTTCAAAGCAGTTGTTCTGCTGCTTTGATCACCTTGAGCAGTGGGCTCAGCAGCAGATACCTGAGGAGCAGTGGTAGCTGCTAAAATCTGCTCAGGCACATCTGCTTGTGTTTTGCAAGGTGTTAACATTCTTGAAAAAGTTTCAGCAATTAAACTGTTTATTTGAATATAATCACCTTGGTTTATTACAGCAATATCATCCTTACTGAATTTCTTTTAAAAATAATAACTTAGAAACCTTGGAAACAGTAGGAATGATTTTGTTTCAACATTATTAACCAAATCATTAAAGATTTCCCGAGAATAGTTAAAATTTTCTTCTTGAAGAATAGCATATCCCAGATTTTGAATCTTTAATGGTATTTCATTAAAAGAAGTGGTTTTGTTTGAAACACACATTAGGAGGGTATGGAATAAAAATCTTGTTGTAGAAGGAAAGAAACCTTTTTGTAAGGTAGCTTTCTTCATCATTGTGTCTGCATACCCTCTCTCAATGAAGTCAATTTTCAACTCGTTTTTAGGGAAAGAAGTTTTACCTTGCTGATCCTCGAGTTGAAAGACCTCTGAAATTGACTGTGGTGTAATCTTGACAGGTTTTCCCTTTAGAGTAGAGTTAATGGCTATTACAGCGTCTCCTTGTGTTTCAAGGGTTGCATTCTTCCAAAACTCCCTTTGGGTTGTCAAGTAAATTGGTGCATCGGCTATTAACAAAGTTTTGTACTTTGATTTAGCCATTTTGGCGATGATGGAGTCGAAAGCTTCTGTGGTGCCGGGTTTTGTGAGAAGACCCAGAAGATTGTGAGATGGTTTGTGTGGGATTTCAGTGGTATTGACCTTTTGAGAGGCCGCTTTTGACGATGATTTGGAAGTGGATTTCCCAGATGACTTCGATTTTGTCATTTTGGAGATGATGATCGAAGAATTTTTGATGGAATTTGAAGAAAAACTGTTTTGAGAAGAGAATTTTTGAGAATTCAATTCGACAGTAAAACCCTGTTTTGGTGTGAAGTGGAAAAAGTGAAGGCTGACGTGGCAGCGGTTACAAAAGTACTGACCACTATGTACTGCCCACATGCCAAACTCTGAAGAAATGAAGGACAGTACTTTTATGAAAGTTACTGATGAAGGTAGTGGTTACAATGGTAAAATGGAAGCAGTGGATGATTTTCACTATCAGTGGATAGCATATCAGTGGATAAGACACTGCTTTTGAACAACAGAGTTTATCAAGGAAATGAGAGAACAGAGGATGGCTTTCAGCAGTGGACAGACTTTGTAGTAGAGCAGACTTTTGAACAAACAGTGGTTATGGCAGACTTTTAAGGATTTTAATGAAAACTTCATTTTTAACTATTTTTAAGGATGGATTTTTGATTTTCTGAAAACATTTTAATGCTTTTATTCATAGAAAAACAAGATTTTGCTTGTTATTCCATGTTTAGCATGCCAATCCTAGAGACCAAGCTGTCAAAAGTGGCTGTATCTAGTGCTTTTGTGAGCACATCTGCCAGCTGGTCTTTAGTTGGAACATGATGCAGAGAAATCAAACCTTTTTCATAGCAATCCCTCACAAAGTGATGTCTGATGTCGATGTGTTTGGTGGTTGAATGGGAAACTGGATTTTTGATGATATTTTCTGATGCCTGGCTATCCAACATGAGTGGAGTCTTTAAGGCAGTGATACCAAAATCCAGCAACTGATTTTGAAGCCACAGGAGTTGGGCTGTACAGCTTGCAGCAGCAATGTATTCAGCTTCAGCAGTGGATGTTGAAACAGCTGCTTGCTTTTTGCTTTGCCATGAAACTAAGCAATCACCTAGAAATTGGCACCCTCCTGATGTGGACTTCCTTGTGGTGTTACATCCAGCAAAGTCACTGTCTGAAAATCCTGAAAGCTTGATATTCCCATTAGCTGGATACCAAATACCAAGTGTGGGAGCACTTTTTATGTATCTGAATATCCTTTTTACAGCAATAAGATTGGATTTTGTAGGGGCTGATTGACTTCTTGCACAGGCACATGTTGCAAACATGATGACTGGCCTAGATGCAGTTAGGTATAACAAAGACCCAATCATGCTTCTATATAAAGTTTGGTCAATCAGCTCATCCTTTTCATCAGACATGACAAGCTTATTTGTTGCCATGGGTGTGTTGCATGGTTTACAATCATTCATATCAAATTTGTTTAAAAGTTCTTTTGCATATTTGCTTTGATGAATGAAAGTACCATTTTGCATTTGCTGAACTTGGAGACCAAGAAAGCATTGCAGCTCACCCATTGCACTCATTTCAAACTCAGCTTTCATGAGTTCCCTAAACTCTTCACACATTTTGTTGCATGTGCTTCCAAAAATAATGTCATCCACATAAATTTGGACAATCATTAAATCCTTTCCTCTCCATTTTAGAAACAGTGTTTTATCAATGGTACCTCTTTTGAAACCATTTAAGAGTAGAAAGGTGGAAAGAGTTTCATACCAGGCCCTTGGTGCTTGTTTCAGGCCATACAGGGCTTTGTTCAGCCTGTAGACATGATCTGGATAAAATGGATCCTCAAAACCTGGAGGTTGACAAACATACACCTCTTCTTGAATTGTACCATAGAGGAAAGCACTTTTGATATCCAATTGAAACACCTTCATGTTGTGGTTGACAGCAAAGGCCAGGAACAATCTAATGGCTTCCAATCTTGCAACAGGGGCGAATGTTTCATCATAATCAATCCCCTCTTCCTGTCTGTAACCTTGAACCACAAGCCTGGCTTTATTCTTGACAACAATGCCCCTTTCATCAGTTTTGTTCTTGAAGACCCACTTTGTGCCAATGGGACTAACCTCTTCTGGCAGTGGTACAAGCTCCCATACTTGTTGTCTTTTAAACTGTTGGAGCTCCTCTTGCATGGCTTCTACCCAGCTGTTGTCTTTCAGTGCCTCTTGGTACTTGACTGGCTGATGGAGTGATAGAAAACCAGCAAAAAGACAAATGTTTTGGGTTTGGCTTCTTGTGAGCACCCCTTCATTGATGTTGCCAATGATTTGATCAGGTGGATGAGATCTCAAGTAGATTAAATCTCCTTGGTATGGAATGATGGCATTTGTTGGTGAAGGCTGCAAATGTGTATCATCTGAGCTAACCACTGTTGGGGACTTTGATGATCCAGCAGTGGTTTCAAAAGGTGGTGGAATTGGAGGTAATGAAGTGGACACATGCTGACTTTTATCCACTGTTTGGGGACTTTTGTCAGCAGTGTTTGAGGATGTGGGAGCAGTGGTTGATAGGCTACTTTGATCAACAACTGTTGAGGTAGCAGTGGTTGAGCTTTGACAGCTGTTTTGAACAGCTGATGCTTTTCCCATTGTGGCAGACCTTTGAGGGATGATGATTTCATATCCATAGTCTGGTGTTGAATCCTCTGATGGACCTGCACTGTTAGTCTTGACATCAGTATTTTCAAAAGTAAAATTTTCAAGATCAAACAGATCTGCAGGATTTGCTGGGATTTTCATTGATGAAAGTTCATTGAACTTTACATTCAAAGTCTCCTCCACTGCCTTGGTCCGTGTATTAAACACTTTGTAGGCCTTGGCAGTGGTTGAGTATCCCAGATGATAACCACAATCAATTTTGGCTGCAAATTTTGAAATGGAATCTTTTAAGTTCAAAATAAAGCATGGGTAGCCAAACACTTTGAAGTATGAGATCAATGGTTTGATTTTATACAGAATTTCATAAGCAGTCTTTTTGTGCCTGGGGTTTATTAAAACTCTGTTCTGGACATAGCAAGCAGTGTTTACTGCCTCTGCCCAGAAAGTTAATGGCAAACCTGAATCACCAAGCATGGTTCTGGCAGCCTCAATCAATGTTCTGTTCTTTCTTTCAACTATCCCATTTTGCTCTGGTGTTCTAGGGATGCTGTACTGCCTTACAATCCCTTTCTTCACACAGAAGGCATCCAACTCCTTATTTTTAAATTCTGTGCCATTGTCACTCCTGAAGCTTTTCACTGGAAGGTCAAATTGTTTTTCAACCTGTGTCACAAAGTCTTGCAAAATGTCTGCAGTCTCATCTTTTGAGTGTAAAAAGAAAGTCCATGTAAACCTAGAAAAGTTATCAACAATAACCAGACAATATCTCTTCTTTTTGAGACTCATGACTTGAACTGGGCCAAACAAATCCATGTGTAGCATTTGCAAACACTGGGTTGTTTTGAACTCTTCAATGGACTTATAAGAACTTTTATGTTGTTTTCCTTTTAAACAGGAAATGCAATGTTCAGGACATGGAAACAATTTTTGTGGTAGGCCTCTCACCAAACCATTTTTTGAAATTTCAGTGATTGTCTTAAGATTTGTGTGCCCCAGCCTTCTGTGCCAAAGTTCTGTCTCTTTGTTAGAGGCAGCTGAGAACAGACAGGCATCAGCTCTGGGACACTCTTTTGATATATCAACAACATAAACATTGCCACTTATTTGAGCAACAAGTTTTGTTTGACCAGTTTTTATTATTTCTTCAATCTTTTTGACCATTTGTGGTCCAACAATCCTACAACACTCCTTTGTGAAGAATGACCCAAAACCCTTGTCACTCATTTGTGATACACTCAGGAGGTTGAATTTTAGACTGTCTATCAGATTGACATTTTCAAATTTTATATTTCCAGTTTGTACTGTACCAGACCCCAGAACTTTCCCTTTACTGTTATTCCCAAAGGATATATCACCCCCTCCATGAATTTTGAAATCTTTGAGCAGGGCTTTACATCCAGTCATGTGCCTGGAGCCTCCACTATCAACATACCAAAGGCTATCTAAGCAGGCAGAAGCTCCCTGCACATGAAGTAAAAGGATTAGTTCATTAGGGTTTCCAAAGCCAATAAGGCTTTGGATGGGGTCTCACCAGTGTCTGGGATGGATGCACATTGATGGACAGTGGTTAGGTCAGGGGTTTGGACAGTTTTAGTACTGTTTCTTGCTAACCACTGTTGGTGGTCTTGACCAATCACCTGTTGGTACCCAAAAGGATGCCTGTTCACTTTTGGTTTAGAGGGCCTTTTGTAGGCCTCATAAACGTGTGGAATCCTTTGGTAAGACTGTTTTTCCTTGCCTTTTCTGAACTGATTAGCAGGGGGTGCATCAGTAACCTGAACATCTCTTTTGACAGATGTTTGGTTCAGCTGTTTTGTAACAGCTGTTTGAACTGGCACAAACAGTGGTTGGTTCTTGGTGAATTTGACAGATGATGTTGATGGACTCAAGGATGTTTTAGCAATGTACTCATTCTTTTTCACATCAAAGTTTTTGAGATACACACATGCTTGAGTTTTGTGGTTTGTTTTACCATAAACAATGCAGCTCTCAGCTGGAACAATGACACTTGTTTTGTTCAAATCATAAGCTTTTAAATGGAAACAATCTTTTGTTAGATGATTCCTTTTCTGACAGAATTCACAAAACATGTTATTGATCTTTTCTTTCTTCTTTCTCTTTTCGGACTCCTTTGCAGCAGAGGTTTTAACCTCTGTTGGGATATCCTTGAGAGGAATTACTTTAGCTTTTGGAGCCTTAACACCATCAGTTGATGTAAAGTCCATGGGCTTGAAATTTTCAAGAATATCACACTCATCAGACCATTTTGGTTTAAACTGATAATTTTCAAGCTCCTCAAAAGTAGAGGATCCCATTGGTCTGTCAAGTGTGATTTTGTTACCAAGTTTATCAGTGATTTTCACTTCTTGGACATTCTTGTTTGTGGGGATGAACTCAGTGGTTACATCAGTGGTTTGAACAGATTTTTCAAAAGCAGTGTTTTCATCTTCATGTTTTCTATAACCAACACCAAATTTTACATTGCTTTTAATATGTTTTTCAAGCATAACCTCATACCCTTTGCAAGATTCCACCCATTTTTCACGGGTAATCTGGGTGGACTCTAACTCCTTTTTACAAACTTGGTATTTTTCTACCATAGTTTGGAGTTGAGTTTTGGTTATGCTCTGCTCTTCTTTCAGACTGCTGATCTCTTTATCTTTTTCAGCCAATTTGTTTCTAAGTTCTTTTAACAACTTTTCAATTTTGACTTCATCAGACAAGACTTTGTTCCTAAGGTTTTCATTTACCTCTTTAATGTTAGCAAAAGCAATAATGCAATTGTCTGAACACAGTTTTTCAAGAACTTGAGGTGATACCTTGGCAGCAGCCATCATTGCACAATCACATTGATGATCCTCTTCATCATCAGCTCTTGCTTCTTTCTCACCTGCTCTTTTCTCTTCCTCTTCTTCTTTGTCCTCTTTGGACCATGGATCTGTCAGTGGTTCAATCAGGGTTCCTGAACTTTCTCCCAGTAGTAGTTCACCAGCCACAGCAGTAACCACTGCTTGAGTCACCTCATCCACTGTTTCAACACTTAGCTGTTCACATTCAGTTTCAACCCCCTCTGGTATTAACTCTAAAGCCATCAATCAAAATTCATCATTAGAAGGTTCATTAAAGGCATAGAGAGCAAAATTTTCATCACTAAGCTCATCAGGCATACTGCTCCAGTCAACAAAGCCTTGAGTGAAAAAGCTTTGCTGATCTGGTTGTACCACTGCTGGAGCAGCTGTTTGAGGTGCAACAGGTTGCACTTGTGCCTGGGGAACAGGGGTTTGAACATATTGAATCTGTGGAACAGTGGTTTGGACATAATGCACAGGCACAGGGGTAGCAGCATAATGAGCAGTGTTAACATGTGCTGCAGGGGTATATTGGGTATAGTGCACAGTGCTTTGATTTTGAGGTCTAGAGTTTGAGCTAGGATGAGTGATTATAGGACCAGTAGTTTGAATCCTGCATTCCCTAGCAAAATGACCTAGCCTATTGCACTTGTAACACTTGATTTTCGATTTATCCAACCCAACCCTTAGATTCCCATGTAATCCTGGGAATTTTCGCCCTATTCTTTTGTAGAATTTGCTAGTTCTAACACTGAGCAAAGCCAATTGGTGCAGGATGTCCATCTCTTCTAAGTCAGCGGGATCAAAATGTTGTAAATCATTGAGTTCAAAACACAAATTATCTGACATCTGGTTTTCAGTGTTTGCAGTAAAAGCAAAAATTTGCGAGTGAGGATCAGGGTTGGTAAAGTTACCACCAGCCGTTATATCAATGAAATGATCATAACCCTGTTCCTTACTACTGCTACCAGATTCTTCCTGACCCAAAAGAGCTGTGGTACCGAATGAATAATCATCAGCAACTTTGCCAGACTCTTGCAACTTCCTTTTCTGGTTTAACTCCCTTTCATAGGTAAGGAGTCTACCATGGAGTTGGGTTAGGGTCAGATCTTTGAACTCAGCTGAGTTTCTAGTGACAAAAGCTATGGTGTCCCATTTTTCTGGTAGTGACCTAAGGAACCTGCTATTTTGAGTTGAATTTGGAAAAGTTACTTTAACAAGCCTTAGTTCACTAATGAGACAACTGAATCGCTCAAACTGCTGAGTCAATGATTCACCCTTGATGTGACAGAATGTTTCATACTGCTGATTCAGAATTTCCCTATTGTTTTCAATGACTTCTTCAGTTCCCCCAAACTGTTCCTTTAATGCATCCCATAGCTCTTTGGCACTGTTACAATGTAACAGTCCAGCATAGATCTCATTTGGTAATGCAGATGCTATGATGCTAAATGCTTTGGCATCGAGTTCGAACTTTTGAAAATCAATTTCGGTATAGTTTTCAGAAGGTTTAGCAACGAACTTCTTTAGATCCTCAGCACTTGGCACCGTAGGAACATGGGGACCAAAGACAACAGACCTCCAACATCCAGTGTTCTGTTGAGCAAGGATGTGACCCATCCTTCGCTCCCAGATGTTGTATTCATTTCTTTTAAGCATGGGTGGTTTAAAAAGAGAGCCAATGTTATTCTTATCATCTTGTGATTGTGACGTCATCCTGGTTGTTTTACAGGCACTGATTAATCAACTTTAATGGTGATTAAACCTTGCTCTGTTTTTCAACACAAACGAACAAACTATCGATATCAACGATTTTGAGCTGAACTATTTATGTCAAAATGACTGTTAAATCAAATTTGACTGTCCAAGCTCTGATACCAATTGTTGGATCTGAGTTTGGTTTTGATTGTATTTTTCGTTTGAAATTAAGATGAAGATGGATGAGTTGTGCAGCGGAATTAAGATGAAAACAAACTTTGCATACAATCAAACGAGAGTATTGCTTTGATCAAGACATTTTCTACAGAGAACCGAAAGATTGAATTTAGTTTCAAACACCGATTACAATGTAATGCTTAATACAAACTCCCCCTCAGCCAGAGCTCAGCGTTTGTTCGTGCAGGAAAACAAGTTTGCAAAGAGCTAATAGAACAGTACAGAGCACTGTTCTATTTATAGGCACTAGCAAACCACAGAGCATCTAAGCTGACGTCACCATGAAAGTGACATCTAACCTCCTAACAAACTATAACCCCTGATCTATACAAACACTGCTATACTAACTGCTGCTTATTACATTACATTACATAAAGACAGAATAAACAACTGTTGCATCCCTCCACTGCTGTGAACCTAGCAGTACTTGTCCGGATCAGCAGTGCTTGAACCAAGGCAGTAGATTGAACAGCAGAGCTTTAGTTCTATCATCAGGTCTTTACTAGATCAGCAGTTGTGGGTTAGCAGTTTGCACGATCAGTAGATAGGAGGTCAGCAGATGTTGAATTCACTTTCAAGGGGAGAGACTTGTATGTAACATCTGCTTATTCTGGATCCACTGCTTTGACCCAGTTTTGGCTTTAATTATCTGTTCCTCTGGTAGGGTTCGATCCCAACAATAAACGGCGTCGACATATAAAAAAATACTAAATGTAGAAAAAAAAAGACACGTCGTAACTGCCTATTCAAAAAATTTATAAAATATCATTTTGATAAAAGTTATAATATAAAAACAAAATATGTTTAATTAATATAATAAAATAATTAAAAGGTAGAAAAAATATAATAACAAATATAATTTTTTTTACTGTTCATGACCACTTTCTTTTAATAGTTATAATATAATTATAATTATAATTATAATTATAATATAATTGTTATGAGTTTTGTTTCTATCATTTTCGGCTTTGAATAATGTAAATAAAAATATGTTTTAGAGACAAAAAGTATATATAATATTATTTATACATATTTGCAATATTTGCAATAATTTTCATCAATAAACTTCACATAATTTAATGGATAAGTGTAACTTAATTTTTTATTTAGAATTCTGTAACAAAAAGTTTTTTATCTGCGTAACAACTTACAATTTCAATAAGATTATATATTTATAAGTTTCACATGAATCAATCACAATCTCAATTCACCTTTTTTTCTTAATTTGGGATCTTAAGATTTTCTGTTTATATATATATATATATATATATATATATATAGGGTGGGGTTTAGCTAAGAAGTCCATTTTTCCTTTAAAGTGTACAAAGTCATAAAACAACACAATTTAAGCCGTAAAACACACTCAAAACCCACAAATAACATAGTTAAGATCACTAAAACACAATATTCAAACCCTAATAGTCCGTAAAAACTTCAAAGAAACCATCATAGAACTATGAATATAAAACAAAACATGATAATCAACATAAAACACACTAATGTTAGTCATTCGATAATCAAAGTCTTATCATACAAAAAAAACACAAAACCCACAATTGACATTTTAGTAATCTTCACTTTGTTATTTGTGGGTTTTGATTGTGTTTTATAGTTGACAATGTAGTGTTTTATGACTTTTTACATTTCATAGGAAAAATGGACTTAGTAGACAAGTCTCACCCTATATATATAGGGTCAGGATTTAGAGAAAACGGTGAAAAGTGTGAGAACGTAGAGAACGGCTATGGACTAGATGACGCGGTGGCGTTTTCGTAAATAACATCACTTTTATTAGTGTGGCGCGCTTCATTAAGGGTAAAAAAGTCTTTTGACTTCTCTACATAAAACGCCATCTCATGAATAAAACGCCATTAAATTCCCCGCCAAAACCTACATAGCATGCACCATCCTAATCTAAACGCCATTAGATATAAAACGTCAAACTTGTTTTAAACGATAAAGCTGAACAAACAGTAACTGAAACGACGGGACTTAATTACTAACATTTATTATAATAAAATCCCGCCAAAAACATCCAATATATACAACATCTCAGAACTTCCATTAAACACACAAAACCCAAAACGACATATTTAATATATACCATTTGTCACACCCCGACCGCGTAAAACAACAAACTGCGGCAGAAACATCGGGAAGTGGAACGACAGAATTATTGTTTCACAACCATGGCATTCAAAGTTTAGTTTTATTTATTAACTTGATTACATTATCTTGGAAATTAAGGAAAACACAACATAAGTTAAACTATTCTTGCCTCTTTTAAGTCACTAAGGCCCGAGTCTGCCTAAGTGTGTCACAATCATCATCATGTATTAGCTCCTAAAACACATGTGAAAACAGGTACGTCAGCATAAAAATGCATGTGAGATACATTGGTTTTGTTGATGCAGGATTCATGACTTGTAAGTTAAAAGAAGTATTTAACAAAAAGTAGTCATGAACCTTATAAAAATGTTTTGTTTTACAAAAAATCAAATGAAAATCGATACGAAAATCAAATGATATAAAAGAAAGGTGAATGGTTAAGTGAATAGCCAAGCAAAAATGAGTTTGTATAAAATATGTCGTTTGTATAAAATGTATCATGTTTTTGTCGAAATGGTTTATATGACGCTACGATATGTAACATCATAAAAGCACTTATATATAGGAAGTATCAGCGGCGTATCCACGATGCTTTTATCATATTACACACGCCTCGTTATTTAAATCACTTATCATTAACCACCATAATGTCTTGTTTAACTAATGTCAAATGTTCATGTATAACAATGTTTAATGTTTCAATGTCATGTGTAAATTATGTCTTGTATAGCAAATGTCAAGTAACAACAATGTCTTGTATGGTGAATAAAAAGTATTTACTCAAACCACATGTATATGTCAATGTATAATCAAATGTCATGTGAAACCAAACGTCATGTACAAAACAATTTCTTTGAATGAACCGTAGTTTAAATCAAAAGTTATGTTTTGCAAAATCAATGCTTTATTGATACAAACATCTATGAAGTAATGTTTATCGCATACATTCAAGCCTTGCGACTGTCGAACAAACCCATAACAAGTTAAAGGTTTATCAATTATGTATATCGGATTCTGTCATTCCCTACTTCCAAACAAACCTAGGAAGCCAGGAACGGGAGTTGTCAGTTCCTATGGTACCACTACATACTACCGAGCGACGTAATCAATGTTAATGAATGTATTTTTGTCCCGTTAAACATACCAAACGTAAGCATGTCATGTAAAAACCATGTACTAAGTATGCTAAGTAAACATACAAAGTCGAAATGTTTATGAAATCAATGTGCTAGCATGCTCAGTAAACATACATAGTAGAAATGTAATGTAAATCAGTGTGTCCATATGCTGAGTAAACATATGAAACAAAGTGTCTATGAAATCAATGTGCTAGCATGCTCAGTCAATATACATAGCAAAACATAATTGAAATCCTGTACTATACGTGTACTAGGTGAACATAGCAAGTATTTGTCATAAAAGCCTGAAAAGCACGAAACTAACAATGTAGGCACATGTGTATCACCCCAAAATATTTTAAAGCGATAAAAGAGGGGACTATGTACTCACTTGATATTGCTTAATAGTCTTGAAATAAAGATCAAATAATACTTGAAGGATCACAGAAATCAAACGGCACCTAATATAGGTAACTATGTTAATAAACCGAACCTAAATCGAAAGATCGGATAGAATGAGGTCTCGTAAACCAAATGAGTATTGGAACTCATATGATATGGTTTAACAAAACCTACATTCTAAATCGGAACCTATCCTAATTGCTTATGACCCTTTACGACTCGTTAAGGTAGTTTATGCTACTTTAACGTGTCGTTCGCGCAAAAGTGCGTTCGGACCGCCTAACTAGTCCAATGACAAGTATTATATGCCTTAACATATTGCATAATTAGTTTAAGTGTCAAAAATTAAGTTACATATGCTTAAATTCAATTTATGCATGAAAATGGCATTTTGGTCATTTTCCTAAGACATATAACCTAGGAAGGTTATTCCCTATACAACTATGGTCACAAAATATGTTTGGTCAGATCCTAATGATCGACAAAACGGGTCGGGTTTGAAAGTCTAAGCGGTTATTTAGACCACTTAACTTACGACCTTAAATAAGCACTAAATTAAAAGTGACGAGTTAAACATGTTAAAACATAAACGTGCATTTTGATCGAAACTTTGACTCCTCACCACGCCTAATCAACGTGGTAATCAGTAGGTATAGTCACAAGGGACTATAGCCATCGTGATTACGCTCACGTTGTAAAGTTCAAACGAACTTTGTCTTGACAAATTCTTGGTCAAAGCAGAAAGTCAAACACTGTTTGACTTTCATGCTTGAAATACATAATCAAGCATGAAAGAACACTTACAAGAGGTCCAAGCTTGGAAAAAGATCAAAGAAAACTGAAGTTTGAAGCCTTCAACCAAGTGGGATAGCTTCAATCAGATCCAAAGTGAAAGTAAAATGGAATGAGCAAGTTGGAATGAAAGAATTCATGGGTATTTATAGGAATCAAGGATGAATTTGATCTTGCCAAGTGTTTGTAAGTTAATCAAAGCATGATCTTCACCTTACACTTGTTACACATTCATAAGAGGGCTTGGGGAACACTTAAACCAGCTCCAAGTATTGAAAAACTAGGAAAAAAACCATGTTCCAGCTGCTGAATTGCAGATTTAGAAAATTCTAAAAAACAGGTGCTGTCATGTGGCGCGCCAGGAACACCTGGGGCTAGCGCGTGGCGCGAAGGAGGTCAGACAGAAACTTTCATGTTTTGGCAGAACAGGTCCCTGCATGCTTAAAACTTGTTTTTCGACGCTTTTAACCCCCGTTAACCCATTTTCAAGGCTCTATAATGATTTCAAAGTATAGGGGACTTGAAATATGCTTGAAAATATCACGGATGTCGGTTCGTTTGGTTGTACGGTCACGTTATTCGGTTAATTACGGCGAAACGCGAACGGACGAGAAAAAAGATCCAAATTGCGCGACGAATGGTATTTTTACATTCCAATCACTAAAATAAAATATTTTAATGATTACAAAATTTTTGGATGTCCGGATATGTACAGAACGTAAGATATGCGCGTATATGCAAACTTACACAGTTTTTAACGCTTTTAGTCCCTATTGATCAAATAAGCGGATTTTCACACACCGAACCCCTAAAAGATTATTCTAAGCTATGTTAAGGTTATTTATGGTATGTTTAGCTTATGGTCATGTTCCGGAATGTAAGTTACTATACGAAACGGCAGACTTTTGCAGTTTGACACAGATAGTCCCTTTACTCGAATAAACTTGTTTTTGCCATACCAAACCCTTCAAAACTTATTTCTAAGTTATGTAAAGGTTATTTAAGGTATGTTTAGGTTATGATCATGTTACAGAATGTACGTTACTATACGAAACGGCAGACTTTTGCAGTTTGATGCAAAAAATCCCTGTAGTCGAATAAACTTGTTTTTGCGATACCAAACCCTTCAAAACTTATTTCTAAGTTATGTAAATGTTATTTAAGGTATGTTAAGCATATGATACTATTCCAGAGTGTGTGTCGCATTAAACTGATTATGTTTACGCACCAGTTTGCGTATAACTTTCCAGAAAGCGATTTAGAGTTTAAAATCGAACAAAAATCATAACGTACAAAATGTCAAACACAAATAAACAAATATTGGGATTAAAACACATTGTTTTATTGATAATTGAACTATTTAGAGTTATATAATGATTACACAAGCACAGATGTCACAGTCTCCCCTACTTTAGGAAATTTCGTCCCGAAATTTATTTAGAGGAAACTTGTGAGAATAGAGGTGGATATTTCGCCTTCATTTGATCTTCACATTCCCAAGTAAATTCTAGACCACGTTTAGATTCCCAGCGAACCTTAACAATTGGTATGCGCTTGCGTTTGAGCTTCTTGACTTCATGGTCCATAATTTCCACAGGCTTCTCAACGAAGTGCATCGTGTCATCAACACGAATTTCATCAAGCGGTATGTGGAGGTTCTCATCAGCCAAACACTTTTTGAGATTGGACACGTGGATGGTTAGATGAACATTCCCAAGTTCAGGAGGTAATTCTAGTCTGTAGGCCACCTTTCCGATTCTTTCAACGATCTTGAATGGTCCAACATATCTTGGTACAAGTTTTCCTTTCTTTCCAAATCTGATTACACCTTTCCAAGGTGAAATCTTGAGTAAGAAGCAATCACCAACTTGAAATTCTAAGGGCTTGTGTCGTCTATCCGCGTAACTCTTTTGACGGATTCTAGCTGTCTGAAGGTTATCGCGAATTGTCTTGACTTTATCTGTAGTCTCTAGAATGAGTTCACACAAGCTCTAAGCATATCCTCCCTCCAGTGTCTGGATTGTTCTTTCAGATTGACCATCCGTTTGCGGATGATAAGCTATGCTCAAATTAAGTTGGGTTCCCATTGCAGATTGCATGGTTTTCCAAAAGTGAGAAGAGAATCGAGCATCTCTGTTAGATATAATGTTCAATGGAACACCATGTCGGGATACAATCTCATCCACATAGATTTTAGCAAGTTTGTCAGCAAATAGATCCTCACGGATTGGCAAGAAATGTGCTGATTTTGTAAGACGGTCAACAACTACCCAAATAGCATCATGACCTTTCTTAGTGTGTGGCAATTTGGTAATGAGATCCATCGCAATGTTTTCCCATTTCCAAACCGGTATCTCTGGTTACTCCAATAATCCTGAGGGATGTTGATGTTCAGCCTTAACTTTGAGACAAGTAAGGCATTTGGAAACATATAAGGCAATGTCTTTCTTCATACCCGGCCACCAGTACTGGGTTCGAAGATCCTTACACATTTTGTCTGCACAACGATGGATAGAATAACGAGACTTATGAGCTTCATCCATTAACAAGGTGCGAAGATTGTCTTGACTTGGGACCCATAAACGGTCCATGAAATAATATAGCCTAGTGTCTTTTAGTTCAAGATTAGGCTTAATATGATATGGTAACTCCTTACCCATCAAGTTTTGTGAAACACAAGTATGTTGAGCCTGAGAAATGCGGGTTTGAAAATCAGATTGAACCTGAACACAATAAAGCTTGACACGTTCTTTATGACTTAATGCGTCAGCCACAACATTCTCCTTACCGGGATGGTAGTGAATTTCGCAATCGTAGTCGTTTAGAAGTTCAACCCAACGTCGTTGCCTCATGTTTAGTTCTTTCTGATTGAAAATATGCTGGAGACTTTTGTGGTCAGTGAAAACCACACATTTTGTACCGTAAAGGTAGTGTCTCCAAATTTTGAGAGAAAAAACTACTTCACCTAACTCAAGATCATGAGTCGTGTAGTTCTTCTCGTGTATCTTCAACTGTCTTGATGCGTAGGCTATGACTTTGTTTCTTTGCATGAGAACACAGCCAAGGCCTAAATTAAAAGCATCACAGTATACGACAAAATCATCGTTGCCTTCAGGTAAAGATGAGATAGGTGCATCACAGAGTTTCTGTTTCAAGGTCTGAAAAGCTTCTTCCTGTTTGAATCCCCACTCAAGAGGTTTATTCTTCTGAGTTAAGGCAGTGAGAGGAACCGCAATCTTGGAGAAGTTTTTAATAAAACGGCGGTAATAACTCGCGAGACCAAGAAATGAACAAACTTCAGTAGGAGTACTAGGTGAATCCCAATCCTTAATTGCACTGATTTTGGCGGGATCTACATGAATACCTTATTCGTTGACGATGTGTCCCAAAAATTGAACTTCCTTAAGCCAAAATTCGCACTTGGAGAATTTGGCGAAAAGCTGTTCTTTCTTTAGGAGTTCCATAGTAAGACGGAGATGTTGTTCATGATCGGCTCGTGTATTTGAATAAACCAAAATGTCATCAATGAAAACGATGATGAACTTGTCCAAATAAGGCTTACAAACCCTATTCATTGTAACACCCTGACCAGAGGCGGAAAAGTCAAAGGGCATTACAAAACTTGATAGAATGCATTTGAGCACATGGAGATTATATTAAGTTGAAATATAATTTAAGTTCAATTCAATAGATTGCATTCACATCTGAGTATATAAGAGTCTATAAGTACATACATCAAAATTTGCTTCACAATTGATAAGTCCAGATTTAATCTAAGGCAAAAGTCTTGATCAATCCTATGTGAATATTCTTGCAAATCATGTCATCAAACATTGTCACCTGAAACATATGTTAGGGGAAATATTTGGGTCAACAAATAGTTGAGTGAATTCATAGGTTTTTGTGTGAGTATCAGATTCATGGCTCGTTTGTATGTTGAAATAACTTGTACAACTTCGTTGATTGATATTAGAAAAACCTTGTTTTGTAAACCATTTGTATTGTATAAGAATAACCAAATCAAAATAGATTGGTCAATATTTATAACCATTGCCATGAATCTTAACCCTAAACATTTGTTTATGTAAACCCAATCATAAATCGTTCTCATAATAAAACTCGTATGGTTTATATAGTTTCGTAAGCATCGTTGTGAAACATTGTTTAACTCGTTCTCGTTATAGCACATTGTTCATTCGTCTAAATCATTCAAATCCTTCCAAATCGTTCAATTCGTTTACTCGTACAAATCGTTCTCGTTTTAATTGTGAAAACTGCTTTTGGTCGTCTCGTTAACAACATTCAAACCTTTGTGACTCGTCCATCGTTCAACTCGTTTTCGTATTAACAAACCTCCAAAGGGTAAGTTAACAATTCATCAGATTCAGTCGTTACCACCTAACCCACACATAACCATGGGTTTGGTCTGATAACGGGATTTGTCGGATCCTATGGTACCATAACCTAATACTGGTCGGCTTGATCAATGTTAATGAATGTCATTCGTTATGTAATTACAACCAACAAGCTCGTTCACATTATCGAAATCGTTATTAGTTTTGTATAAACCATCTCAATCGTGTTGAAACCATCGTTAAAATATCGAAATCGTTTTGATACATATATATCTTATGTTTCATCCCAAAAATAATGTAAAAAAGGGACTATGAACTCACCTTGATCTCGGGTAAGTCCAAACAAGTATGCAAAGTATGAGAGTTCTTGGAAATAAGATTCCACGTCACTCTAATTGATTAAACATGCAACAATATGGAATATGTATCAACAATAATGTTTAATTGAATGATTGGAAATCCTAACTCTATAGGATTCGATAGTGTTTAGTTTAAATGGTAACTATGTGGTTTGGATAACCTAACAAGAGGACTCGGAAAATGAATATGAGGTAACGGAATTATTTATGAAAAATATTTATTTATCATAAATAATAAAATTACAAAATTGTACAAATGATTTTATATAAACATTTGTAATAATAAATCAAATATATTTAACTAGTATAATTAAATAACATAATTAAATATAATGATTATTGGTAAAATATTGCACAAGTGATATAATTAATTTATAAGAATTATAAATTAATTAGATGGTTAAAATATTTATTATTTGATAAATAACAAATATTTTGTTTAAAAGAATAAATATGATAATTATATGATTAATTATCAAAATAATTATATTAAATCTGAATAATTAAAAATATCATTTTTAATTATTGCACTTTAGTATTACTGATTTAAAATAATTATTATGGCCTTGGAGTCATTTTAAATAAATAAAATGAATTAAAATGATTATAGTAACAATAAACAAGTTTATATAAGTTTAATTATCTAAATAATTGAACATAATAAAAAATTCAGATTCTAAATTTATATAAACTCAGAATAATGCATCTTTTGTCATAAGAATAATTTTGGATCAAAATTATATAGTTATATAATTTAATTACATTAAATAAAACTATATTCATAAGTATAAATACTGATTTAATTATATAAATATCGAAATTATATAAAATATCAGTAAAAATATTATTTTTGTAAAGTTTATCATTTAAGATAATTTATATAAAAATTTCAACATTTAATTCATAAAAATGGATTTATTATGAATTATGAGATATTAAACTATTTAAATATTATAAAAATTAGTTTTATAAATAATTTTGCAGATTTTATATTTTTAATCAAGTTAACAATACATAATGAAGTTATAAAAATTTTGAAAAGGTCAAAAGGATAAAAAATAAGATAATTAAAAACAAAAGCAGACCCCAAGGTTTTAACTTGGGTCTGTGCTATAACCAAACAGAGTCTTAACCACTGGGCTAAGCTGCTGTTTGTGTTTGGTTTAAGACTGCTAAACTTATAACCAAACAGGACCTGGTCATCTTCTCCAAAGAGAAGTCAAAGTCAGATGACTAAGTCAAACAGAAAGTCAAACTCGTGATTTCTACGGGCAAACCTGTGTTATATCTAAATTAATCTCTAGTAATCGTTCTATAGGCATAAACTAACTAATTAACACAAGAAAAACTAACCGGTATTGACGAAAAAGACGGTTGACAAAGATTCCGGCGAAAAAGTGACTATTCCGGCGAGTTGCAGGTTTTAATTTCGTCGAAAGTCGAAGTGTTTCAGTGATTTGAGAGGTGTAGCAGGTGAGTGGTGATCTAGGGAACTCAAATACTCGATTAATTCGACACAAAATCGACAGAATTCAGTGGTTTATCCACTTTTTTTTATAAAACTTTCGGTTAATGGGGAAAAAGCACCGAATTTGGGTCAAAAAGTTGCGAACATGGGTTGGCAATGATGTTGGGGACATGAGAGTAAATTTTACAGGTCAAAAGTGGATTAAAAGTCGATTTTTGTGATAATTTGGTCGAAATCCCGTAACCTGCTGCGCTATATTTTTTTTTTATTTCAGCTCATTTTTAATGTTAGTATATATATATATAATAAGATCCAGGTTCTATCACATGTGACTGGTTAGTCTAGCCGGTTTGTGCGCGTGATGAGTTACGGAGAGGCGCGGGTTCGATTCCTTCAAGTTATCGGTTTGAATGAAATTTCAAATCTTTTTATTTCAGTATTTAATTTATATAGATATATATATATATATATAATATATAACCTAGTTGAATTTACACTTTAGCTGGTAGTCCAGCTGGTTGGTGCGTGTGTTTGTGGGCGGTCCGACGCGGGTTCGAGTCCCGTCCTGACCGGTTTGATTGAATTAAAAGCTTTTTAATTCCTGAAATTAATTAATAGAAATATTAAAACCCTAATGTGTGTATAAATTAATTAAAATCCAAGATATATCAGTTCCTGCCTGGAGGAAAAATTGGCTAAGACACTTCGGTGTCAACCGCTTGGTCACGGGTTCGATAGAAGCAAACTCGACCTTACAACAGGTTTGGGAGAGGTGTTTTTTAAATGATAAATCATTCAGAAAAATAACCTGCAAATGATATAATTTTATCAAAATTTTAAAATTTGTGAGACTTATGTTTGTGGTAGAGATTGTGCAGGTTAGCCAGGTTTCAATCCAGAGCAAGATGTAAGCCAGGTTACGATCTTAGAACCAGTGAATTCCAGACTGCGATCCCAGCTTATCGAAAGGGGGAGTCTGAAGACGTTGATGCTGAAACAGGATAAGAGCCAGAGTTACGATTCTGAAAGCCATGTTCTGATCCTGGAATTTAAGACGTTAGCTGCTGATGCTGATGATCTTAAAGAATCAAGATACCTGATCAAGAGGAGTATAGAGTAAGGTTGAGATTCTGAAAGAAAGAGAGAGATTGATTGAGGATACTTACAATGGAGAATTTTTGGAGAGAGTGTGAAGACTGATAAAGGCTGAAGGTTTGACAACCGAAGACTCGACACCGAAGACTTCGTCAACATCCGAGGGGGAGTCTGTTGGTGCATCCGTCTGTCGACTTCGTCTTGTATCGATTCTTGTATTGTACTAGATAGATCAGGCATGAAAAACGAGAAAATGTGTTTATAGGTAATTTCGCTTGAAATGACACAGTGTCATTTCAAACGAAATCAAGTGGTTAATTCCGCTTGAAATCTGTTGATGATTTCGATTGTGTAATTCCGTGCGGAATTAGATTCCGTTTGGACCTGTTCAAGCTGAATTACCTTCCCTATAAATACCTGATGTGCCTATTCATTTGTAACGATTCTGATTCCGGTAGCGAAGCTCTGCCGAAGTGTCTACAACATTATAATCGATCTAATATCAATCTAAAGACAGTTTAAAGTGATTTCTCGTGCATTTCAGCTGAAATAACACCGATACACTTGTTCCCGCCTTTTATATTGGTGAAGTTCTCTTCTGATCGACTCATTTGGGTCACAAATCGATCCTACAAGTGGTATCAGAGTTCAGGAGGAAGAGTTCTAACCATTTCAGCTGCAATTTCTGTTTTCTACACCTTCTTTTCACAATTAAACAAAATTTCACGGTTAAAATGGCTTGATTTTCAAATATGTTATGCGCAACAGTGTTTTAACAAACCCTAGAAAGGATCAGACTCTAATTCGAAGTAAAACATGATCAATTTTTGAAAAAACTGTCCGAAAGCGTGATTCCGCTTGAAAGATTGATATAATTTCGCTTGAACAGTGCCTTATTTCACACGAAATTAGATTGTTATTCCGCTTCAAAGGTGATTTCGTTTAAGAGTGTACATCATAGTGTAATTCCGCTCCAAAGGGTTATTTCGTGTGAAAGTTAATTTCGCTTGAAGATCATACTGATTTCGCTTGAAAAGCTGATTCCGTTTGAAAGAGGAGTGATTTCGTTTGAAACGTGATTCCGTGTGAAAGGTTGATTCTGTGTGAGAAGAGTATTCCGTTTGGAACTGACATTTTGTGAATTTTTGAAAGCTGAATCATGGAGAACGAGTTTTACAACGCCTTTGCTAGTCCGATGACTATAGCTCAGAATACGATGCTTGAAAATGAAACAGGGACAACCCAAAAACCACCGAAGCTCATGTGTATCCAGGAGTACAGTGGATGGGCTGAACGTTTTGAAACTTGGGTTCAAGCATATCACTTAGATGCTTGGGAGCACACTGAATCTCAATATACTAGACCAGTCGGAAATGGTGGAGTGAAAATTGATATTAGAGATTTAGGGGCTGATGAGAAAAAGAAATACAAAGATGAGAAAATGATGGTTAGTTTGTTACAGCAAGCGATTAAAGAAGACATACTGATTCTACTTCAACACAATGGAAGTGCACATTCGATATGGACAGAATTAGAAGCAAAATTTCTTGGTAGTGATGAAATGATCAAGAACAAAAAGTCGCTTAGGAAGAAAGAATTTGATCTTTTCCGTGGATTGAGAACTGAAAATACAAAACATATCATTGAAAGATATTGCAATTTGTTGAAGAATATGAGCAGATTACACATCAGAAAAAATAATGATGAACTGATTGAAAAGTTGGCTGATGCGTTGCCATACGACACTTGGGGCACGTATCTTATGATGTTGAAAAATAAACAAGGTTTTGATAAGCTAACATTGAGTGAGTTTATTAAACAACTGGAAGCTCAAGAGATGGAACAAAGAAAGATAGCAAGAATGAAGAACTATGATGGAGAACAAGACATTGGGTTGTATTACAAAAGTGGTGTTAGTGAGAAGACCAGTATGTCACCAAAGATTGAAACCGCCTTCAATGCAAAAAGTTCTTCTGAAAGTTCATCTCAAGGTTCAAGTAACAAAATGGGATTTTCGTCATATCCATCGTTTGATCCGAATTTTTCAACAACAAAGAGTGGGAAAGTTCTTCAATGCAACATTGCATTAAATCTTGAGAATGATCAGAACTATTCGGAAGAAGTTGCAAAAAGTCATATGTCTTTGTTGGTGACTGTACTAGAATCGTATGGAAGTTTGGTTGCAGGGAGGATCGGAAATCCTATGTTGACAAAAGAGGATTACGATCAAGTTGATGCTGAGGAGATGGAGTTGATGGATATAAAGTGGTGCTTAGCGAGCGTATTGAGAAGAGCCGAAAAGTTTAAACAAATTACGGGAAGAGATGATTTCCGTGGTGCAAATGTTTCAACTTTAGGATTTGATAAATCTAAAGTCACTTGTTTTCGTTGCAGGGAAAAGGGGCATTTCAAGAGAGAGTGCACAAATCGCGAAGCAAGCGGAGCTCAAAATCCTTTCAGAAACAACGACTACTATCGAAAGGCGATTTATCATCAAGTTGCTCAACAGCCGTATCAACAAGAACAGCCACAAACTGCACATGCTAGGAAGGTGATTGAAGATTCAAAGAAAGCGTGTATGGTCAATCAAAATGATGGAAGTTCATCAAAAGATTTCAGTTGGGATAAATATATTCCAGCTGATAATAAAGCATGTCTGATTAATCAAGATGATGAAAGATTACCAGAAGGATTTAACTGGGAAAACTTTAGCTGGGATAATTATTGTCCAGACAAAGAGATCTTAAAAGCTAAAGCTTTTGTTGCTCAAATTGTTAAAGAGGATGGTGATAATTACATGGTTGATGATTAGTGGGCAGAAAAAATGAGAAAATATTTAGCAAGGCAAAGTAAAAAGACTGAAGAAAAAGTTTGTGTGACAAAGAAGCAGGACAAAGAAATTCCAGTGTTTGAGGTTAAAAAAGAAGGTGTTGCAGAAAAAGTAACTGAGAGTTGTGAAAACTGTGAGACTATGAAAAAGCAAAACAGTGAATTGATTCACAATTTGAACAGGATGAAAGAGTCATATGATGTCCTGAACAAAGCCATGAATCAATACAACGAGTCGAGCAGTAAACAAGCATTAGCAATAAAGACACTCAAAGAAGCGTACATGAGACAGCATGATGATGTCAATTATTTCACTGGGAAATGTGTTGAGCTTGAATTGAAGTTAGAAACACGGAGAATTAAAACTGAGAGAGTAAATAGATTGTTAAAAAGTTACGCATGTTCTACTTTTGTGGTTGACAGGATTTACCCCATTGTAGAAGAAATGAAGAGTTTTGAAGAAAAAAAATCTGAAGAGAAGAAGTCTGAAACAAAAGAAGATGATGAAGTGAAGATTTCTGGTAAAAAACCAAGTGTAGTCTATAACAAATGTCCACCTACGGTCGAAAATGGATATTCTCCTCGAAATCCAAATTCAGAAAGAGTCAAAAAAGCAACAAATTTACAGTGGGAGTCTGAGTCTTCAGATAATTTGCCAGAAAACATTGATATCACGTTCACATCATCTGATACTGATCATGAGTCCGAGTTAATAAAGAAAGTGGCCGATCAGGTGTTAGATAAGGATGAAATGGAGGAGTCCAAACCAGAGTCAAAGTCTGAGTCAAAATCGTCAAAGTCAACAGTCAAAAAGGACAAACGGGTTTATGATAAAGAATTTTTGTTATCAAAATCTAAATTGAATGACAAACCAATCAAAGTAGCATATACTTTGAAAGATTCTGACATATTATATTCTGATGAGATTTTTCCAATAAGAGGTGTTAAAACTGAAATGATCAAAAAGGTTTTTAAACTAACAGGAATTAATATTTCTGAAATAAAAGATGAAAAACTTTCTGAAAAACCTAGACCTTACACCTCAAGAGTTCAAAAAAGAATAAACAAGAAAAAGGGTTACAGTTCTGGTTCAGGTTTTCAAAAGAAACCAAACCGTAACGGTAATTTCAAAAAGAAAGGATTGGGTTTTATTCCACCAAAAAATCATAAAAATGAGAAAAATTATAAATCAAAAACTGTGTTTGTTTCAGGAAAAACATCTGAAGAAGAAAAAGAGCAAGTGTTTAGAAAGCAATCCAACAGAGAATTCCTTGCCAAGAAGCAAGAAGAAATGAAGAAAAACATTGCTCAGAAGAAGATAGAGACGAGAAGCTGTTTTCAATGCAATATAGTTGGTCACATTGCCAGGAATTGTCCAAAGGCAATACAAATGAAACAGGAAATCTCTGGTAAATTCAAAGAAAAATGGTTGATTTTGAACCACCAATTAACATATCTAAAATTTTCAAAAATTCAATTTTTGAGATTGGTGAATGTTCGAAAGATGTTTAAAAAAGAAAAGAGAAACTTAACAACCAAAAATGGGTTGTTAAGAATTCAAGTGAACATTCTAGTGATGAATCTGATTCCACAAAATCAGAGGAGCCAAAACTTGTTGTGAAAGATGAAAAGTCAGTTTCGCCTTTGGATGATGCAAATTTTCCACCATTGCTGGCTGAAAATTTTAAAACAAAAGTTGGAAAAAATGAAATTTCAAATCAATTCTTTCCTGAAAAGAAAGAATTTGATGTTGAAAAGGTGTTTAACCCCACAGTCCAAAACATTTTTGGAAAAATGATTGACGGAAAGGTAAAGGGGGTTAAAGAATTTTATGAGAAAAAGATGGCAGGTAAGCAACCGAGTGTTGGTAACTCGGAATCTCCCAAGGACCGTCAGGCTTGGGAGAATCTCTCTAACTGAAAAACCTGACTTGCCGGTGCTCCCAAGTTGGTAGTCGCGGAGCATGAATCGGCATCATTCTTTGTTTATGAAAATTGTTTTTGTAGAAGTATGACTTGCCGGAACTCCCAGGTTGGTAAGTGTAGAGTAGGAATCCGCATTTTGAGATTTCAACCTACAAGTGGTAATGGTTGGTAAGCAAACCGACAAGTGGTTGAAAAAGAGGTTTTATCTTCAAGTGGTGAATCAGGGACATTAAATTGTACTTGTTTTCCTACAAAGTGGTTTTTTTAAAAAACAAAGTGATGAATGAATCCCCTAATCGACAAGTGGTCTTATGAAATCAACAAAACTTATTTTCCAGAAAAACCATTCTGATTAAAACAAACTTAAGTGTTTTGAAATCTTTATGGGAAAATAGTTTGTTGTGAGGGGGAGTTCTGATTGTTTATGCCAAGTGGATGGCGAATTGAAGTGATTTGATATCAGTTGTCACTTTACTTGTACAGTTTGTTTTCAAATTTCTTTAAATGATTTTGAATTTTATGGGGAGTAAGAATTTTTTAGAAAATCCAAAAACATTTGTAAATTTGAAAAAGCCAAAAACATGATAAAATCAAAAATGAGTTTTGTTGATAAAAGAGGAAATGATAGTACATCAGTGGACTATCACAGCATGCTAAAGAATTGGAATGAAAAATGTGATAAACGGTCTCACTGATGATGTACCAGTAGGTTTTTGCACATTAAGTAGATTGTGACGAGATATAAACCTAAATTTCAAACTTACTTATATCGTGGGGAACATCTCTCGGATATATGGGTAACCCCCGAAATCTTGTTTGAAAGGTCCCTCTTTCTGAGATACTAGGTCTTTATACTCAGTGATTTCTGGGGTATTATTCCGGGACTTCTGATTTTGCGGAAGCAATGGCCTAGTCCCCGTATAATACTTTCTGCTTGCTTGAAATATAGCATCGCCCTCAGTACAAAAAATGATGAAACATTGCAAAATGCTAATCATGTGCTGTTGAAGAAAAGATTCTCTAAAGGGAACACACCAAAAGTCGAAGCTGTCATCTCTCTGATTTTGCAGAAGCAATAGCCTGAGCTCTCACGGCCCTCGCAATTTAACCCTTTACAGATATCATATGTGGTATACTCACCTGTAAGACTGAATATTGGGATGTAGATACGGGAGTATATTCTGAGGTGGGACACATGAATAAGTTTAAGTTCTTAAAACATTAATCTCGTATCTCGAAACAGTTGAAATTTGTGTGAAAATTTAAGTGGACCAGTATACTGACATCTAAGTGAATCGTTTAGAACTGAAAATGTTTAAAGCTTAACGGTGTTGGTGATTTGTCTAATAAACTGATATGATCCTCTTACACAAACTCACAAAAATATTGTTTGTAAATATTTCTTTATTGCATTTCGTTAAAATCAAAAATTCCAAAAAGATTTTTAGTGTGTTTTAGCATAAAATTTTGAAAAATTCAAAAAGATTTTTTACAACTGATGTTGAAGAACTGATTTTCAAAATTCCGAGTGCTAAGCATGATGAACAACAGGTTTGGGAGAGGTGTTTTTTAAATGATAAATCATTCTGAAAAATAACCTGCAAATGATATAATTTTATCAAAATTTTAAAATTTGTGAGACTTATGTTTGTGGTAGAGATTGTGCATGTTAGCCAGGTTTCAATCCAGAGCAAGATGTAAGCCAGGTTACGATCTTAGAACCAGTGAATTCCAAACTGTGATCCCAGCTTATCGAAAGGGGGAGTCTAAAGACGTCGATGCTGAAACAGGATAAGAGCCAGAGTTACGATTCTGAAAGCCATGTTCTGATCCTGGAATTGAAGACGTTAGCTGCTGATGCTGATGATCTTAAAGAATCAAGATACCTGATCAAGAGGAGTATAGAGTAAGGTTGAGATTCTGGAAGAAAGAGAGAGATTGATTGAGGATACTTACAATGGAGAATTTTTGGAGAGAGTGTGAAGACTGATAAAGGCTGAAGGTTTGACAACCGAAGACTCGACACCGAAGACTTCGTCAACATCCGAGGGGGAGTCTGTTGGTGCATCCGTCTGTCGACTTCGTCTTGTATCGATTCTTGTATTGTACTAGATAGATCAGGGCACGAAAAACGAGAAAATGTGTTTATAGGTAATTTCGCTTGAAATGACACAGTGTCATTTCAAACGAAATCAAGTGGTTAATTCCGCTTGAAATCTGTTGATGATTTCGCTTGTGTAATTCCGTGCGCAATTAGATTCCGTTTGGACCTGTTCAAGCGGAATTACCTTCCCTATAAATACCTGATGTGCCTATTCATTTGTAACGATTCTGATTCTGGTAGCGAAGCTCTGCCGAAGTGTCTACAGCATTATAATCGATCCAATATCAATCTAAAGACAGTTTAAAGTGATTTCTCGTGCATTTCAGCTGAAATAACACCGATACACTTGTTTACGCCTTTTGTATTGGTGAAGTTCTCTTCTGATCGACTCATTTGGGTCACAAATCGATCCTACAATCTCTCATTACCCCATTCCACCACGTGAGAGCCCTCTTTTGAAACACGATAGAAGCAAACTCGACCTTACGATTTTCAGGACACTGAACATGGCGAAAAGTACTCTCAAACCACTATAGGAGCCCAGTTGCTCCTTCAGAACGACTAAACTTGAGCGGTTTAGCCGAATTGAATTGTTTAAAGTTGCACGGAGTAGGTGCATTAACATTATTGTTGTTGGCTTGGTTAATTTGAGCGATGAGATTTGGGAGTGCAGCAGCCATTTGCTGCGCTATGATAGCCGCCAGTTCGGCGTTAGGTTGTTATGCGTCTCGTCGAGGAGGCATTCTAAAAGAGGAAAGCATGAGAGAAAACGAGTGATATAATATGATGAAAAAATGAAATGCCATTGGATAAAACGAGATGTTACAAATATCGACAAAGTAAGGATGGTGGTCATTCGTACGTTACCTCAAACAAACAAACGATACACAGTGACTAATCAAAGTAAATGGGTCATAATAATGGTCCGATTATGTTGATTTGTACGAACACTCTAGCCTAGACAGAAAACTCGAGGTACAGGCGTCCACCAATCCAGATTGCACGTGTTCACATTATTTAGACCCAAACTTTGACGAGATTTTGAAAACTTGGATGACACAAGGCCAAAAGAATCATTCAAGAATGGATGATTGATTTTCAAAATCGTTTGGAAATTTGTGTTCTTGTTTTGGCAATCACCTAAAGATATGTGATGTTTATGTTTTAAGATCTAAACACAAGATAACTTGTGTTAGGGTCCTAGAAAGGTTATAGTCTAGGTCAAAGCATTACTAATAACCTAATTCCCTATAACCATGAGCTCTGATACCAACTCTTCAGACACACCCCGACTGCGTAAAACAACAAACCGCGATGGAAACGTCAGGGAGTGGAGCGACAGAATTATTGTTTCACAACCATGGCATTCAAAGTTTAGTTTTATTTATTAACTTGATTACATTGTCTTGGAAATAAAGGAAAGCAAAATATAAGTTAAACTAGTCTTGCTTCTTTTAAGTCACTAAGGCCCGAGTCCGCCTAAGTGTGTCTCGATCATCATCATGCATTCGCTCCTGAAACACATGTGAAAATAGGTACGTCAGCATAAAAATGCATGTGAGATACATAGGTTTTGTTGATGCAGGATTCATGACTTGTAAGTTAAAAGAAGTATTTAACAAAAAGTAGTCATTAACCTTATAAAAATGTTTTCTTTTACAAAAAATCAAATGAAAATCGTTATGAAAATCAAATGATATAAAAGAAATGTGTATGGTTAAGTGAATAGCCAAGTAAAAATGAGTTTGTATAAAATATGTCGTTTGTATAAAATGTGTCATGTTTTTGTCAAAATGGTTTAAATGACGCTACGATATGTAATATCATAAAAACACTTATATATCGGAAGTACCAGTGGCGTATCCACCATGCTTTTATCATATTACACACGCCTCGTTATTTAAATCACTTATCATTAACCACCATAATGTCTTGTTTAACTAATGTCAAATGTTCATGTATAACAATGTTTAATGTTTCAATGTCATGTGTAAATCATATCTTGTATAGCAAATGTCAAGTAACAACAATGTCTTGTATGGTGAATAAAAAGTATTTACTCAACCCACATGTATATGTCAATGTATAATCAAATGTCATGTGAAACTAAATGTCATGTACAAAACAATGTCTTTGAATGAACCATAGTTTATATCAAAAGTTATGTTTTGCAAAATCATTGCTTTATTGATACAAACATCTATGAAGTAATGTTTATCGCATACATTCAAGCCTTGTGACTTTTGGACAAACCCTTAACAAGTTAAAGGTTTATTAATTATGTATATCGGATTCTGTCATTCCCTACTTCCAAACAAACCTAGGAAGCTAGGAACGGGAGTTGTCAGTTCCTATGGTACCACTACATACTACCGAGCGGCGTGATCAATGTTAATGAACGTATTTTTGTCCCGTTAAACATACCAAATGTCATACCAAATGTAAGCATGTCATGTAAAAACCATGTACTAAGTATGCTAAGTAAACATACAAAGTTGAAATGTTTATGAAATCAATGTGCTAGCATGCTCAGTAAACACAGATAGTAGAAATGTAATGTAAATCAATGTGTCCATATGCTGAGTAAACATATGAAACAAAGTGTCTATGAAATCAATGTGCTAGCATGCTCAGTCAACATACATAGCAAAACATAATTGAAATCCTGTACTATACGTGTACTAGGTGAACATAGCAAGTATTTGTCATAAAAGCATGAAAAGCACGAAAGTAACAATGTAGGCACATGTGTATCACCCCAAAATATTTGAAAGCGGTAAAAGATGTAACGACCATCATGTTTTAACGCATTTATAATAATATTGCACACATTTTATATTAAAAATGTGAGCTTACAAAAACTTTGTTTGGATAACAACCACACATGATCAAAGTGTTTAAGTTAACATTCTAACTAGTCTAAACAATCAAATGCAATTTTTAATGTTTACATATTTATTTAAAACAAAATAAATCAATGCGGAAGCTTGTTCGGTGTGTTCGGTTCTTGAAAGTCGCTTGATCTTCATCCGGAAATCTTGAGAGCATTACCCTAGTGCCAAAACCACATAAACTGTTAGTTTTGACAACGTTTAAGCACGTATAATCAAGTTCTAAGGCTCAATAATGGAAACAAAACGAAATTTCTGACATATAAGTTGGTCGCACCCCGCGACCGGTTTCGACTAATTCTTCGCGGCCCGCGACCAGCGTCGCGTCGCGCGACTATTTTGTTGTTCCGCCGTCGCGTAGCGCGACGACCTTATTTTTCCAGCAGGTTTGCTGTTTAATGCTGCAGATTCCCAGCTATGTTTTTAACCAAATTATCAACTTCAAACTAGCATAACTTTTAATTTATACCTCTGTTTTGCATGATTCTTTTTTCTACGTGTCCGTAATCAAAATACGGACCTATTTACCATCATAGTTCGTATTAAAAACAGGTTTATAGGCAACTAGTCTATAAATCCCGTTTTCCTATTATTCGACTCATTTAAGTTACATTACCAGAATGCTATTAAGAGTCATTTCTAGCATTTCCTACCCATCCCGGGCTTATCAAGCAAAAGCGTTTTCACAGCTATTACGGGTTCGCTTACACATTTACATTCGCCGATTTATATGTATCTTTCGAGTCACTTAATCCACATTTAACTACTTAATTTATTTTGACCCGTTTAAAGGTCTTTTAAGCACTTAAGCATCAAACCCATTTTTCCCTTTTCGCACTTTGCATTCCCTTATTAATCAACTAATTATCTTCCACCACAACTATATTTGTGGTGGATTTAACATAAGATACTAATTAACCCGAATATTACCCTTCGGTTAGCCATTTTACGCGAATGGCCAATTCTTAGACATTCAACCCACGAAATTTATGCCTACAACTCTTATACTTATCTAAGGGTTGCATAGTCATGATACGAGTTTCTAAACAACCTCTATGGGTCGTTTGCCCGACTTACCCATTAAAGGCCTTTTGGTCAATTTTAATCCCCCACTTTACGGCGAAGGATTTTCACTATCCATTTGACCCAAAATCGCGCTTATAACTAATATCTTATTTATGCGTACCTGGCCCGGTCAACATATAGACCCGTTTCATATTTATACCTTGCTTTTATTAGCCACTACTCCAAGGCGACGCAATTATTCAAATTATGTTCAATCCTGTGAACATATAACTTGACAACCAAATGTTAGTTGATATTGCCAAATGGTGTTATCATCACCATTGACTCCTTTGGCCTATATGACCAAACATTTACATACATAACAAAACATGGTTTTTAACTACCAATTCGCCCATCCGCCCCATTTCGGATTTTATCATTAGATCCCTTTTTCCATTAACCAAGGATTTTCATCATTTTATATGTTCCGGTCCGTATTATTTCGTATCGGAAACGTATTTCGGATATATCTTTTGTCATATTTACAATCTATGAATAAATGCATGTCTTATAAAAAGGGTGTAAGCTTTTCCTTACCTCGCGTCCGCGCAAACATTCTTCTCATCCATGATCCGTTTGTCCCGTTCCTCTCCAAGCCCCCACCTAGCTTGTTTAGAGTCAAACTATATCATAACATTCATAAGATGGTTAGATTGGTCATTTTATACAATGGCCATCACCCTCTGGACCCTTTTTTTACACACTTATCAATAAAAGCATGCCAAATATTCAACAACTAGTTTGTAACTTGTCATTTAGCCAAGATTAACATCAATTAGGCAAGTTCATATCATCGAAAAATAGGCTATTTTTGGTGACTTGTTTAACCTGTTTACAAGTCTTCAAAAATTATGATTTTTTATGTGACGTACTCCTCAGAGGGTTAGGCCTTGTGTTAAAATTTCAAGATCCAATTCTTTACCAAAAATTCAAAAAATTCATTTACTAAGCTGCAATCAGATTCGTCACTTCTGACTGCAGCTTACGAAAAAATTCATTTACAGTTCCTCGTTTATCCGATTGACGAAATTCCAATTGGAGGTTTTTGGAATTACCTGAAGTTACCTACAGTAAAAATTTGAGATCATAAATCAATTCTTAAATTGAGTTATGACATTCGTAATGGGCTGCAAATTCTGCCAGAAAACGTAGCCTGAACCTTCGATACCGAAAAATTCATAAAACATTCAATTTTCATCGAAAAATGCAATTCCAGTGGGGTTTTAAATATATTTCCTGGAATTACATTTTAGACTCAAGAAACACATGTTTTTGTCATGTTTTGTCCACCTTACAGCCAATACAAGTCGGCTGTAAATTCTGATCAGAAGCTGTTTGAATTCAGGTTTCAATTAAAACATGTTTATGACATTATAACACTATTTTTTTAGCAATCAAAACCCTAAAAACATCACATACACGAATTTAGCATCAACAAATCTGAATTTACTTCATGGAATTCAAATTACACTAGAATAACTATCAAGATCCTAGTGTTTAACATGTTTCTACAAAACCCACTTATCACCTTCAATGGTGATAATGAATTTTGCTACAATTAGGCATGATTTCATCATATACTTGTCTAGGGTTTACCCCTGGACACTATATTGTTCCTATATCACCTATATAACAAATATGCAACCATAGTTTCGAATTCTCTAAGTTTACTCAGAAATTCAACTAGAGATTTCTCATGAAATTTACATACCTTGTGACTCCTTTTTCAGTGGAGATCACTAATTCGTGCTCAGATTTTGATTTAGAGTTGATTTGGACCTTCAATTTGAGAGATTAGACAAGAACTAGGGTTGTGGGGGTTTCTCCTGGTCGCCCTGTGCTTCTGATCGAACTCAAACACACACAAGTGTGTGTTTTGAGTTTTAATTTATGTTTTATTATTGTTAGTTTCGAACTAAACACTTTTAGTCCCTCAATTATTGTTTAGTTCTTATTTTTAGTGTTTTATCCCACTTATGAGTTACTACAAGACTTTTATCTAACTAGGTTATTATTATTACTAGTTAACTTATTGGATTCCGGGAGTTATAACCCGTCTTATTTAAGTCCCGCTAAGTCGCCTGTCATAAGCTTTGTTTTTCTCAAAACTTTTATTCTCTTTTTATTTAATATTAGGTTTAATTATTTAAATCCTAATATTTACCGGGTTAATTTTACCACTAACGGTATTTTATCCGTCTTTTAGTATTAATGGGGTTTGATTACCAAACCCGTTTTCGGGGTGTTACAAAAGAGGAGACTATGTACTCACTTGATGTTTCTTAATAGTCTTGAAATAAAGATCAAATAACTCTTGAAGGATCACAGAAATCAAACGGCACCTAATATAGGTAACTATGTTAATAAACCGAACCTAAATTGGAAGATCGGATAGAATGAGGTCTCGTAAACCAAATGAGTATTGGAACTCATATGATATGGTTTAAAAAAGCCTATATTCTAAATCAGAACCTATCCTAAGTGCTTCTGACCCGTTACGACCCGTTAAGGTTGTTTACGCTACTTTAACGTGTCGTTCGCGCAAAAGTGTGTTCGGACCGCCTAACTAGTCCTATGACAAGTATTATATGCCTTAACATATTGCATAATCAGTTTAAGTGTCAAAAATTAAGTTACATATGCTTAAATTCAATTTATGCATGAAAAGGGCATTTTGGTCATTTTCCTAAGGCATATAAACTACCTATCATACAACTAACTAAACGAGGTGACCATAAGGCATAACCTCGGAAGGTTATTACCTATACAACTATGGTCACAAAATATGTTTGGTCGGATACTAATGATCGACCAAACAGGTCGGGTTCGAAAGTCTAAGAGGTTGTTTAGACCGCTTAACTTACGACCCTAAATAAGCACTAAACTAAAAGTAACGAGTTAAACATGTTAAAACATGTTTAACTAAGTTAGAAAAAAAGTTTGATATCAAAACAAAGTGTTTTGATACCCGAAAATAGTTTGTCGCAAAATGCACATAAACGTGCATTTTGACCAAAACTTTGACTCCTCACTACGCCTAATCAATGTGGTAATCAGTAGGTATAGTCACAAGGGACTATAGCCATCGTGATTACGCTCATGTTACAAAGTTCAAATGAACTTTGTCTTGACAAATTCTTGGTCATAGCAGAAAGTCAAATATTGTTTGACTTTCATGCTTGAAATACATAATCAAGCATGAAAGAACACTTACAAGAGGTCCAAGCATGGAAAAAGATCAAAGAAAACTGAAGTTTGAAGCCTTCAACCAACTGGGATAGCTTCAATCAGATCCAAAGTGAAAGTAAAATGGAATGAGCAAGTTGGAATGAAAGAATTCATGGGTATTTATAGGAATCAAGGATGAATTTGATCTTGTCAAGTGTTTGTGAGTTAATCAAAGCATGATCTTCACCCTACACTTGCTACACATTCATAAGAAGGCTTGGGGAACACTTAAACCAGCTCCAAGTATTGAAAAACTAGGATTAAAACCATGTTCATTCGGAAAAAGAGGTGCTGTCGTGTGGCGCGCCAGGAACACCTGGGGCTGGCACGTGGCGCGAGGGAGTTCAGATAGAAACTTTCATGTTTTGGCATAACAGGTCCCTGCAAGCTTAAAACATGTTTTTCGAAGCGTTTAACCCCCGTTAACCCATTTTCAAGGCTCTATAATGATGTCAAAGTATAGGAGACTTGAAATATGCTTGAAAATATTACGGATGTCGGTTCGTTTGGTTGTATGGTCACATTATTCTGTTAATTACGACGAAACGCGAACGGACGCGAAAAACGATCCAAATTGCACGACGAATGGTATTTTTGCATTCTAATCACTAAAATAAAATATTTTAATGATTTCAAAAATTTTTGGATGTCTAGATATGTTCAGAACGTAAGATATGCTCGTATATGCAAACTTACGTAGTTTTTGACGCTTTTAGTCCCTATTGATCAAATAAGCGCATTTTCACACATTGAACCCCTCAAAGCTTATTCTAAGATATGTTAAGGTTATTTATGGTATGTTTAGCTTATAATCATGTTCTAGAATGTATGTTACTATACGAAACGGCAGACTTTTGCAGTTGGACGCAAATAGTCCCTGTAGTCGAATAAACTTGTTTTTGCCATACCAAACCCTTCAAAACTTACTTCTAAGTTATGTAAAGGTTATTTAAGGTATTTTTAGCTTATGATCATGTTCCAGAATGTACGTTACTATACAAAACGGCAGACTTTTGCAGTTTAACGCAAATAGTCCATGTAGTCGAATAAACTTATTTTTGTCATACCAAACCCTTCAAAACTTATTTCTAAGTTATGTGAAGGTTATTTAAGGTATGTTAAGAATACGATGCTATTCCGGAGGGTACGTTGCGTTAAACTGATTATGTTTACGCACCAGTTTGCGTATAAGTTTCCAGAAAGCGATTTAGAGTTTAAAATCGAACAAAAATCATAACGTACAAAATGTCAAACATAAATAAAAAAATATTGGGATTAAAACACATTGTTTTATTGATAATTGAACTGTTCAGAGTTATACAATGATTACACAAGCACAGATGTCACACCATTCGTCTTAGAAACGCCGAAAAACCCAAACATCAAAGATTCCTAAAACAAAACGTTTCTTTGAAATTCAGTTTGGTTGTCTGTAAGGTTTCGCTCAATGTGATGGACAAAATCCTTAAGTGAGGATATTGTCCATCTCATTGAGTAAAATCTTATTGACTTTATCCTCAACTTCCATCCAATTTATAACGCCAAAACATACAAAAACCACAAAATTGCAAAAACGTCATTTCTTGGAGATTTAGTTTTGTTCTCAATAAATTTTAGCTGTATGGGGTGGACAACATTGTTAGACATCTTTCTTAACTGAGGATTAACAATGTTGTCCATCTCATACAGCAAAACATTATTGAGTTTAGCATGACCAAATTTAGAGGTTTAAGGTACTTTTATTTAGCGGTGTTCTTTTTCTAGGTAAAACGCCAAAAAGTTAAAAAATCAAACATCGTTCCTTGGATATTCAATATTGTTCTATGTGAAGTTTCGCCGAATGGATTGTTAGTTGAGGGGTGTAACTCAATAACATTTTGCTGCATGAGATAGACAAATCTTCAAGAAAAAAAGGTTGATGACACACTTTGTGCTTCCACACGGTGACAAAAAAAGCTACTTCAAAAAAAAACAAAATGAATCATACAAAAGTCGAAACAGCCAGTTAAGATGATTCAAAAAGAAGAAAGAGACTGGTGACAGTGAAGATTTGGAAGATCAATTGTTTATATATATATTTTTTTAATTTTCCTTTTCAGTTGATTGTTATACAACAACAACGCCATATATAATAAAAAACTCCACACAGACAAATGCTTGTGGAAACGCCATCATGCCATAAAACGCCCCAAAACTCTCAAACTATAATAAAATTAATTTGGACAAGTATTATAAAAAAAAAACTCAAAAAAACATACAAAATCCACAAAATTGCAAAAACTATAAAAAACAACGTACAAGAGAAATAGAATAAAAGTGCCATCTTTATATAAAACCTCATTAAAAATAAAAAATGTCAAAATCTTGAAAAGGTAACTAGAAACAATAACTACAAAATAGTAAAACTAAAGCGACGGAAACTTTATTATTAACAACATTTATTATATTAAAATCTAAAACGCCAAACTTGAAAGATGGGACGTGTTACAGACTTCAGAGATAAAGATTATCAAAAACAGTAATTACAAAAAGTAACTGAAACGACAAATACTTTATTATAATAATATTCGGCCTAAACTACGCGCCAAAGACATGCTATAAAATGATACCTCTTAGCAACTTCCATTTGATCACATCAAAAAAACAAACGCCAATGTTCCTAAATACCACTCACTGTAAAACACCAAAAATTTAAAAAAATCAAAGATGGCTAACAAGCTTTCTTGGATATTCAGTATTGTTCTTCGTGAAGTTTCACTGAATGGATTGTTAGGTGAGAGGAGTAACTAAGTAAGATTTTGCTGCATGAGATAGACAAATCTTCAAGAAAAAGATACTGATGACAGTCGTATGTCATTTTGTGTTCTTTGTTCTTGAAGAAGGCTTGGATGAGGAGAAGAGATCAATGACACTGAAGAGTGGGATGATTATAAAGATGAAGATAAAGTTTAAGAGCAAAGCAAAAAACCCACTCACACGGCATCGAACAAACAAAATCATCAGACCGACGGGTTTGTTAAGTTTTACATAAAAACGCCATATATTTGGTGACAGTTATTGTAGTATTAAAGAAGAGAGAGACTGATGACAGTGAAGACTATGAAGAGAGTTCCAAGTAGGATTTTTAATTTATTTTCTTTGCTTCTATTTTCCCCCCTATGGTTGTAATATAATTTTTCGCTTGTAAAACGCCAAGATACCATAAACGCCTAAATGTATATAAAAAATAATAGAACAATGGGCCATCTTGTCAAAAACGCCATTGAATTTAAACGCCATTGAATCTAAGAACAAACAATGGAGCATCATCCTAAAAAGTCCTGGCCATACTTAGTATGGATGAAGCCATTCAGGGAGATATTCTGGCCCTTCGGGTTCCAATGGCCGACGATTTGGAAACGCCATAAAGGCCAAAATATTAATATAATGAAACCATTAAAACGCCAAGTAATTATTTAATTTGGTTAACGCCAAAAATAAAGCAGTATTATGACACCGAATTGGAAAAGAGGAAGATAAAATGACAAAAAAAGCCCATACGCCCTAATTATATCGCGCGCCACGTGTTGGGCCAGGAAGCGTTCTCACCATTCTCACACTTTAGGGCGTTTTCTCCTGATCCCATACCTATATATATATATATAAAATCAAGATCAAAGGAAAGCCACTCCGAATTGTGAGAACTTCGAGTACTCTGCCTTCCCGATCGAGTTTTGGCCCCATTTTTTCACACCCCAAGATTAAAATGTTAAAAAAGACTGTCGTAAAAAAATTTTAAAAATTCGAAATGGTGTTTTTCAGTCCCTTACAGCAGCTGTAAACACCTGACGATATAAGCATGACATCACTTTTTACATCATTATCACTTTTTACAGCATTTACAACTGTCATAAATAAAAAAAACTAGTTTTTATTTTTTTTATTTTTTTGGGTGAGTTATTTTTTTTAGGATTTTTGGTAAAAAAATTTTGAAAAAAACATTTCGTAAGGCTAAGTTCTCTAAGTTCTCATAACTCGTATAAGTTTTCATTTTAACCTAAAACTATATATATATATAGGGTCAGGATTTAGAGAAAACGGTGGAAAGTGTGAGAACGGTGAGAACGCTTATGGATCGTCTGATCAAAACAATCTATGGATTGAAGACATGGCAGATTCCTTTGAATGAAGATGAGGGAGACCCGGGTTAGCATCTTGGGTTGTTTGTGTTTATGATATAGGTGTTTTTTGGGTCTTGTTTTGGTTGTTAGTTCTGGTTATGTTTCTTGTTTGGTTTTGCTTCGTTTGTTTTCCTAGTCTTGGTATGCCAAGTCTAGCCTAGTGTGCTTTTCTGGCTCACTCGTGTACATTATAGTTTCATTTATAAAATTCACCGGGGTATCCCCTTTACCCAAAAAAATAGATTGACGCGGTGGCATTTTCGTAAATAACACGAATTCTATTGAGTGGACGCATTTCATTAAGGGTAAAAATATCTTTACACTTCTATATCAAAACGCCAAAGTATTGAATAAAACGCCATTACTGGCCAAAACGCATCCCTATATAAACAAAACATTCTCATACATAAGAACACACCTCCCCAACCTGAAACGCCATATTTTCTACTATATACCATTCATCTTACAACGTCAAAATTTCCAAAACATCAAACACACCTACTCAAATACGCCATATTTTACTATATACCAATCATCTTTGAAAACGCCAAAACTCTCAAATATCAAAAATTTCCAAAAAATTGACGTTTCTTTCGGATACACTATTTCCTCAGTAAAATGCCAAAAATCGTTTCTTGTATATTCAATATTGTCCTACTCGAAGTTTCGCAGAATGCATTCTTTCCTGAGGTGCTGTGACTCAAATAACATTTTGCTGAATGAGATGGACAAAACTTCAAGAAAAAGATACTGGTGTCAGACTTATGTCATTTTTTGTGTTTTGTCATATTGTCTTTCCAAACGACCATAAAAACACAAGCATGACAAAGCCAAACCACCAGTGAACATGTTTCAAAGAAGAAAGAGACTGGTGACAGTGAATATTTGGAAAATGAATTGTTTCTATTTTCAGTTTTTTAATTTCCCTTTTCTGTTGTTTGTTATGTATTTTTCGACTAAGAATAAAAAAGTTTAATAAAGAGCCAAAGGGTCATAAAGATTGGGAAACGCCATAATGTAGTAAAACGCCATAATGCAGTAAAACGCCAAAAACTCCAAACCTATAATAAAAGTAATTTGAAGAAGTATTATTAAAAGCTAAAAATGGAAAAAAAAAAAAAAAGGCCAAAAACTACTTAAAGCCATTAAAAAATGCCAAACTTGGAAGATGGAAGGTCTATGACCATAAAAACTCATAAAAAGCTGAACAAAAAGAGTAAAAAATAAACGCAGTAACTGAAAAGACGGCTACTTTATTAATATCATTTATTATAAATAAAAATCCCGCCTAAACTACGCGCCAAAAACGTCCTATAAAAGAGACGTCTCTGCACAATCAACTGATCACAAACCAAAAATATAAACGCCATCTTTCCAAGAAACCATTCACTTTAAAACGCCAAAAAAAGTTACTTAAAAAAGCCACAGATGCGGAACCTCATTTCTTCTATATTGAGTATTGTTCTTAATGAAGTTTCACTGAATGGATTCTACTCTGAGGTGGGTATCTCTATAAGCTTTTGCTGAATGAGATGGACAAATATTCATGAAAAAGAGACTGATGACACTGATATGTCATCATGTCACTTTGTTCTTGATGGATATATTGATGGCATGAAGGGATCAATACATTCGAGCAAGCGATGATCTTCAACATGTCAACAAACAAGTATATATCAAACCACAATAAAGGATGCCCAAAAAATAAGCATCCTCCAAAGACGGGAGGTATATAGGAAAATAAGGATCTACACAAGGTATTCAAAACGCCAAAAAGGTTAAAGTAGAAGAGGCTGATGACAGTGAAGACTTGGAAAAGAAATTAGATTATAATTTTTATTTTTTTTCGTTTTGTATTGTTTGTTATCTAATTCTCTAATTTTATTATCTAATTCTCTACTAACAAAAAAAATTAATATGAAACGCCAAAAACTACAAACACCAAAACGCCTGATAGTGTGAAAACTGTGAGAACAGATGCTAGAAAAGCACGTTGTTGCTATATAAAAACGCCAAAAAACAATTATTATATTAAAAGCTACTACATGGAAAATTGAAGTTTATATTTTCAAAACGCCATAATTGTCTGTCACATTATAGGCCTGCATCCTACTTAGTTAAAACGCCAAAATGTTTACTATGATCCTGACTAAAAACAATAAAAACGTCGCGTATTTGTTAAACGCCAAAAAATTTGAAGGTGATGTGGCACGCGTTTAAAAAAAGAATATGAAAGGACAAAAAAGCCCCTCCACCCTTATCTATGTCGCGTGACACATGTTGGGCCAGGATGCGTTCACACCGTTCTCACACTTTCTACTGTTTTCTCCTGATCTCGTTTCTCTCTCTCTCTCTCTCTCTATATATATATATATATATATATATATATATAGTTTGAATATGCCGAAACCCTCACGACTGAACAAACATGATTAATTGCACAAGATTGAAAAACAGTTTTCAAACTGTCAAATATCAATGTGTTGTAACTCATGGGGGTATACTTTCTGCAAACACAGGGCATGTGATGCAGAAAGTTGATGGCGAGACAAAGCTATCTACTTTGATTTGCCAAATTTTCTTTAAATATTTTAAATTTTAGGGGGAGTAAGTGTGGTCAGAAAATCTAAAAACATTAGAAAATTTGAAAAGGCTAAAAACAATAGAAAATCAAAATGAGTTTTGTGTAAAAAGAGGAAATGATAGTACATCAGTAGACAATCACCATACGCTAAAGAAATGGAAAGTTAAAATGTGATAAACGGTCACACTGATGATATGCCAGTAGGTTTTTACATGCTTAGTAGATTGTTTTTGAGATATAAACCTAAATATCAAATACTTACTTATCTCGTGGGGAACATCTCTCGGATATATGGGTAATCCCCGAAATCTTGTTTGAGAGATTGAATGATTCTGAGATACTAGGTCTTTATACTATTTGATATCTGGGGTATCATACCTGGTCTTCGGATATTGCGGAAGCAATTGCCTAGACTTCGTATAATACTTTATGCGCTTTGAAAAGCTTACCCTCTGCATAAAAATTGAAAAAAATATCGAAAGATATTAATCAATTGCAGTTGTAAAGAAGATCCCCAATGGGGACACACCTAAAGTCGAGCCTTCATCTTTTTGACTGAACGGTAGTTCATACCTTAGCTCTCAAGGTATCGCACTTACCCAGAGTACAGATATCATTATGGTATATTCACCTGTAAGACTGAATCTAGGGATTTTTTATACGAGAGTATATTCTGATGTGGGACACGCGAATAAGTGAAGTCCTTAAAACACTAAATCGTATCTCGAATCAGTTGAACTTTATGTGAAAATTTAAGTAGATCAGTATACTGACAATCTAAGTGAATCGTTTAGAACTTAAAGTGTTAAAAGCTCAATGGTACTAGTGATTTGTCATAAACTGATATGATCCTCTGACACGAACTCAAACAAAAATATTGTCTGTTAAATATTTCTTTACTGCTTTATATTTCCGAAAATTACAAAAAAGATTTTGATTCTATTTTATTTTCAACATCCGATGACTGAGTGCTGAGTTTCAAAATCTAAGTATGCTGAACGTGTTTCTGAAGATAAACAAGTTCATTAATTTGAAACTTAAATTTCTAAAATCAAAAATCAAAAACAGTTTGTGAGATCTCCAAGGTCTTTAATTTGGACTTGGATAATTAACTGTGAGGGATCTGGATTCTTAAAGTGTCAAATTCATAAAGTCATTTGATAGGGGGAGAAAGCCAAGTTAATTCTGGAGAAATTGTTTTTGTTATATCTGTGCTTAGAGCCAGGTTTTCAATCATGGTTGTTCAAAATGCTTTCACTGTTAAATGTTTGAGATTTGCAGATGTTGTACCAGATTACGATCCCGATAGCCGAGTCTAACGGGGGGTCTGAAGACGAGCTCGACGCAAGGGGGAGCTTGTAACCGGAAAGGCAGGTGTCGATCCCAAAAGCACGGAAGCTTAACGAAAGGGGGAGCCTAAAGAAAAGAGTCTAACCGAAAGGGGGAGCAGCTGAAGCTGAAGACAGATCCACAAGGAGTCTGTTCGAGCAAGAGGGAGTTTGTGGTTGCTGAAGATGTCAAACCTTCAAGAAGACTCAGAGAGAGAGAAAAGACAGATGCTACGAGATTGACTACGGCAATATCCAAGGGGGAGTATGTGAGTGCACTAATGTCTATCGCCTTCGTCAATCCAGTTCGTAGCAGAAATCAGAAGAAGACATAGTTTTATAATGTAAAATATAAGGAAAAAGGCAAGGTGGCAAACTTGTAATTAATTAAGGAAAACTTCCTTAATGTCTTACCTAAAAATAGAGGAGTTATGTTAGATTTGGTGACTTTTGCCAATTTCATCTTTTGAGGAGTTTTGAAGGTTAGAGAGAGATTCTAGAGAGAGAAAGTAGCAAAGGTGATTCACGGTGCTTGTATTCTGTCACATCTTCAATAGAATCACGATTATATTACGTTCTTGTGTTCAGTCCACACACGTGCACGGATTCCGCACATCGCACGTGTCGTTACGCAATCGTACGGGAGTCGTTTACTGTCCTACAATGCGTTCACAAACCAACTTCGAACAGAACAACAATTTCATGTTTATTGGTTTTTAATCAGATCACACAAACACTATAACTATGTGTTAGGAGTCGAAACATGCCTGCAACTCTGAGAACACACCTTAGATCCACAACAACCAAGACCACATTCGTCAGATTGTATGAACACTTTCGGTTCAACACGAAGACCCGCATGTTGATCAGTTCTGTTTAAACGTAATGGAAAACATAAATAACATACCTGTAACGGCAGCAAGGCCAGCGGAGAATCCAGTCAGAGACGAAGCCATTGAGTTCGACATCTTTGTCAGTATGATCTGGTTCCTCCTTAGGGTGTACGTGCTTGATGGTAGTACCGATTCTAGGGGCTTAGAATCGTATGGAGAGAAAGAGAGGTTTATGATGTTATGAGTAGGTTGGTTGTGAGCAAATGACTTCAACCCTTAGCCCCTCTATATATAGAATGTCGTTGAATCAGTTGAAACATTCCCTTGGAGCTTAACGAATCCGCCACACACTGATTTCTAAACTCTTCATCGACTAGACAAACCGTGTTAGTTGCGGGATCGTAAAGCCGCATAAATATCAGATAACAACACATAATTCGCAGGATTCTGAGGCTCAATCTTAATAAGCCGATCTGCAACCTCTTTTCCTAACGCCACATCACTATGTATCCTACACGCACTTAAAATGATCGTGAAGGCCGCGACTACGGGATCTTGTGCGATTATCTTTGGCTTGTGCGATCAAGAGTTCATCATCATCGTCAATCATCACGTTGATTACCGGAGACGAGAAGTGTAACCATGGATGATGATGACTGAAAGAATTGAAATGGTGAAGATGGAGGTTTGGCTGTGGTGGCGGTGTGGCTGTGGTGGCGGTGGTGTGGCTGTGGTGGCGGTGGTGGTGGCGGTGTGGCTGTGGTGGCGGTGTGGCTGTGGTGGCGGTGGTGGCTGTGGTGGCGGTGGTGGCAGGGCTAGTGGTGGTGGTGTTACAAATTTACACAATCAGTCCTTTATGTTACAAATTTACACAATCAGTCCTTATTTACTAACTGACTTAACTGGGTTATGATTTTTGGACTGAAATGGCACCTTTCCAGAACGTCGGGGAGGAAAATGGCGCATTTTTGAAAAATGGACTGAAATGGCCAAAGTGACCAAACCACAGGGACGAAAATGGCAGTTAACTCTTTAAAATAAATATATGAAGTATAACAGAGTATGATCATGAATTCTTTCAAAAAGTTTATATATCATTTGATCAATTCCAGTTATGTGTGGCGATAAAGAGAAAACCACAAAGTTACTTTAGAACTACTATCAGCCAAAATTTGTTTATTGTTTTTTCGACTTTTTTTTTTATTAAACGATCATATCCTGCTATATTGGTTCTGGTTTATATTTAAGACACTGAAAACTTAAATCAGAGTTTAGTACTTATATACTCGAACTTGGTTATTTATATATATTGTATGCACATTTACATGTTTGACACAAAAAAGCTTGAGTCTAAATGTAATAAAGTTTGAGTCAAACAAGCTCGATCGATACTCAACTCTACATAATCATAAGGGAATTCAAATTAATATAAATACAAAATTGTTCATAAGTTATTAATAATTATATAATACAAATCATGATATCGAGTCAAACATAAAATCAAGTTTATAAGTTAATATTCAAAGATCAAGTTTATAAGTTAATATTCAAAGATCTTCATATAAAGGAAATCTTAATAGTAAGTTTTTTTTTTTTTTTTAATATAAGTTTTTTTTTTTTTTCATTCTATGAATATGAACTGGCCGAGTTACATCAATATCGCAGGTAAGCGAGCAACAAGCTGCGCCGCTACCCCTTTCTGAATAGCAAACCCTAGCCTACTAAAGACAAACCCCTGCCCCCTGTTGATGAGCAACTGCTGTGGACAACCTTTTGGACCCTAGTCAACAAACGGATAGCTTCTGGAGCTAGGGAGCCAAAGGTGTCGAAGGCAAAGGGGACAAATGCATGTTGGTTATCAGCACAGGCTTTAGCGTGTTTATCCACCTTTTTTGATTCCGCTTTCCGTATAGTTTGTCCTGCTACAAACCCGCTTTCCCTTAAACCAGCTAAGGGGAGACTCCTGTGAGATCCACACAAGCATGTTTCCCTCCCGCCCAGCCAAAGACGAGCAGATCTGCTGGTCTAAATGTAGATCTCCCTTCCATGGAATCTGTAAGGAAATTCACAGGGGCCTCCTTCTTGGCAGAAATCCCCGCTCTCCTCAAGATGTCCCCTAAAACATCCCTTACCCAGTCATGCCGATATTTGAACCCAGGGAGCTCCTTACAATGAACAGCATGCTCCCCGTATTTATCCATGCAGGCTTTATGGCAGATTGGGCAGGTTTCGTCTTCTGGATACATAGGGATCATCAGCCGATATTTGAGGATAGCCCTATACTCAACAGCCGACATGCATTGCCCCAGCCCCTCGATCGGGATAACAGTCAAAAAGTCTTGCGCATGGGGGCCTTTCAAACACTCAATCACCACCTTCTGGCGGGGAGACAAATCAAATGCTTCTCCCAGACTCCGAGCGATTTTGTCAAATAGGGCATTCGCCAAAGTTTTTTGTGGCTTTGAGGGGGCGGTGTCCATATTAGAGAAACCGCCAATATCAAAGTCTGGAAGAGAGACACTTAAGTACTCAAGGGCTTGTTGGTAGTCTACGTCAAGCTTAACAACCCCACTGTTCCGAAGGATATGGTCTTGCAATACACACGACTGAGCTCTAGACGCCACAAAAGCATAAACTCCAACATCCCGAGCTGAGAGGAGACCCAAACCGCCCAGACGCATCGGCAAAGATGCCAAACGCCACTGAAGGTCACCGAAGTAGGACCCCCCACAAACAACAATGTCTTCGATAGCCTCTCGAAGACCATCGTCAAAACAGGATACCGCATTTGTCATCAAGTGGGGTTGGCAGGTCCGCAGCCCAAACAGTAACTTAGCTACCCCCATGCATGACCTTAAAAGAAGAAGCTCGCACTGGGGGTCCTGAAGGCAGGGCAAGAGTTTCATAAGGTCAACCGCTGTCAATGCCCGCCGCCCTGCTAATTCTCCGATAAAAACAGAATCTCGGCTAACCGCCCCCCCCAAGGAGCTTAACCCCCCTCTCAGGTCTACCTATCCCTCTCGGGAAAAGGTCGTCCTGAACCTTGAGACCGTCACACGATGGCCAGTACACTTCCGTTTTCTTAATAGTAAGTTATATTCAATACTGCAATAAAGACGAAAACTGAAATGAAAGAAATGTTGTTATGAATAAAAGCATATGTAAAATTATATTTGATAATGAAGTTAATTCCAAATACATACTATATATTCTAAAGTTTAGTTATATGTTCTATTTTAAAACCAAAATTTATGGTTGTTTTAAATGCATCATCCTATAAAAATCCTATTAATTGCATTTAATTTACATTAAATAAATAAGAGATAAGATAAAAAATAAAATAAAATAATTATATATCAATAATCATTAAAATTAATATCAATCAATAACACATTATACTAAATAATATATTATAGATAAAGGTAGATTAGTTTAAAGCTAACTTTGATCTTAATTTTTTTTAATAATTGGTTTAAAGATAATTATTCCAAACTTATGATTATTCTATAAAATGATCTTTGACAAGGTAACCATAAATTTAAATTTCGAATATATTCTAAAGTTTAGTTATATGTTCTATTTTAAAACCAAATTTTATGGTTGTTTTAAATGCATCATCCTATAAAAATCCTATTAATTGCATTTAATTTACATTAAATAAATAAGAGATAAGATAAAAAATAAAATAAAATAATTATATATCAATAATCATTAAAATTAATATCAATCAATAACACATTATACTAAATAATATATTATAGATAAAGGTAGATTAGTTTAAAGCTAACTTTGATCTTAATTTTTTTTAATAATTGGTTTAAAGATAATTATTCCAAACTTATGATTATTCTATAAAATGATCTTTGACAAGGTAACCATAAATTTAAATTTCGAAGTAACTAATATATTAAAAGTAGCTCAAATATAATTCGTAATAAAAACACAACAATATATTTTCAAAGAAAACATATAATAAAAAAAAATAGGTAAAGGGATCCAAATGATATCAAATATTAAGAACTTATCCATGATATTAGTATCAGAATTTAATAGATTAAGATAAAATTTAAACCGAAAGATCATAAGTATCATAAAAATATCATTAAATTAAAGTTAAAAAGTAAAGAAAAGAATTATTATTATAATATTAAAATAATAAAAATATTTAAAAAACTATATATATTATTAAAATATTAAAATTACTATTTGTACCGATACCAAACAAGACCGTACCGGTATTTTCGATACCAGTACCGGTTGACACCAAGCTTATCCCACCCCGTGATACTAAAAAATCATTAAATTAAAGTTAAACATTAAAAAAAAGGAATTATTATTATAATATTAAAATAATAAAAGTATTAACATAACTATATATATATATATATATTCTAATATATTATTAACAAGATTTTGGCTAAATTAATTAGATTATTATAAATAATAATAATAATAATAATTTACAAATAAAACAACACAATTTGCAACAAAGCAATGCATGAAACACCATATTAACATATAGTACAGTACATTACTGCTAGAACCTAATCTATATCTATAATATATTATAAAGCATTTCATAAGGAGACCAACCAAATTTAAGTAATTACAATCTTTTATACTTATGGTACAACAACTTAATGATGTTAGTAAGGGGTGAAATGGTCTTTCTACATTAATATTAAAAAATAAAAAAAATAATTACCTATATCTATATCTATATCTATCTATCTATACTATATTATAAAGCATTTCATAAGGATACCAACCAAATTTAAGTAATTACAATCTTTTATACTTATGGTACAACAACTTAATGATGTTAGTAAGGGGTGAAATGGTCTTTCTACATTAATATTAAAAAATAAAAAATAATTAAATGAGAATATAATCACAATTAATTATAATAATACAATAATAAGTTCGGTACTTAAATGCAATTAATAAACGAAACCTATTGGGGTAAACCGCAAAAGCACTCCAAAGGTCCAATTTCAATCAATATATAATAGATTATAAAGCATTTCATAAGGATACCAACCAAATTTAAGTAATTACAATCTTTTATACTTATGGTACAACAACTTAATGATGTTAGTAAGGGGTGAAATGGTCTTTCTACATTAATATTAAAAAATAAAAAAATAATTAAATGAGAATATAATCACAATTAATTATAATAATACAATAATAAGTTCGGTACTTAAATGCAATTAATAAACGAAACCTATTGGGATAAACCGCAAAAGCACTCCAAAGGTCCAATTTCAATCAATATGTAATAAATTTGATCGATTAAGGAATCTCCTATCATTGCTATAAATTCACCATTTCACTCAACATCAACTCCTTTGTCTACTATTGTGCGAGTTAGAGTCGAAAAGAAATAGATAAGAAAGACATAAGTTGATATGAAATTTATTTATCTTGGTGGAAAGGTGTGTTCTTTTATACCCATTTCAACATTTATTCGAAAAAACTTTGGTTTGTTTCTTAAAATATTCAAATGGGATAACAGTTTTCTTTTACATAATCTATGAGTTTATATTGATGTTTTATTATGTTTGTGGTGATTTAGTGGTTTTTTTTTCAAATTATGATTTTATATTACATATAAAGTATACACACAGGTTATTGGATACAAAAAGACAAACACTTCATACTTCATCAAGGTACCCTTGCATGACTATAGTATCTGGAACCATTTACCAATGTATTGTTTAATTGTTCATAAATTTATAGTCTTTTTCCTTTTTTGCAGCTTCATGTATATGGAGGTGTAAAAGGGTGGGTACGAGAAAAATTATTCATTTGGAGATAGACATTTATTTGGCCTATTGGTATTTCCTTTTTTAATTTCTACTTTACTATTTTTTTTAAACATATGATGCTTTTGTGTGATTTAATTGATACTATATATAGGCAATATAGATGAAGAGGAAATATTTGAGGAGGTATTGTTTGACAGGATTGGGCAGCAAACTTTAAGGGCTCGGATGTTTTCAACCCGCGCAAAAGATTTAAATTGATTGCGTTTATCTATACTATCGTATAAAGCATTTCACAAGGGTTCCAACCAAATTTAAATAATTGCAACATATTATGCTTATAGTACAACAACTCAATGAAGTTAGTAAAGGGACAAATTAGTCTTTCTACATGAGTATAAATTGATAAATACAATTAAATTGATAACTTTATAAATTATGTATTGTTAAATACTTGATAAAGAATTAAATCATTTGACTTAGTTGAACATCATCACCTTCCTCATATTTACATTGCTTTTCCGTTTCAAGTTCTCCGTAACCGATTACTTGATTGAATTTTATAATTAAGTCATTATTATTTGGTTTAGTAATTGCTAAACATCATACAAATAAGGTTACAACCTTTTTTGCAATTTTATCACATAGTTGATGAACATGATATGAAATAAAAATAAAAATAATAATAATAATTAAATATAAAAAAACTTAATCAACGTTATTATGAATTTAATTATAACTATAAATGGTTTTAAAACTTAAAAGATGCTAACCAATTAGAAACGAAAATTACTAAAAGGTAATTTCATGGGGTATTATTATCTATAATACCTAATAATTGCAACAATAATGATTAAATAATGAACTTAATTACAGATGGTTTAAAACTCAAAAGAATGCTCCTTGCATCTTACCTCAAGTCTCATGGAATAAGGTTCAAATGATAACCATTGCATAATTAGGAACCACTTTTTAGCCCTTGGATCGTATTTTGATGGTTGAGATCTTCTTGGCTTATATTTTTTCTAATCTATGAATCATGACCAGGTAATCAAAGGCTAAGAAGTACTTCAAAGTTGTTGAGTAGAGGGGAAGAAGGCCCATATAATACATTTATATGAATAAATAATTCAAAGTTGTTTTTTTTCTGTATATTTAATTTAGTTTTAGAATGTCATAAATTGAATAGAGTTTAACTTGGTATAAAAGTTGTACGTATTATTGTTGATAAATTTAGTATTTTAGTTTATAACTCTGTTTTATTACTAAATGATTTATTCATTTTAAATGGTTAACTAAGGAAATAAGTTTGTTATTTCTTATGAAAGCCTAATCAAAATAGTTAAAATTTATGTAAGTTTGTTATGTATAATTTGTTTGGTTAATGCGATTACGCCATGCGCCCACACACCATAACCATACATGAACCATAATTTCGGTTAACCTTATGGTTTAACTAAACTAATCTAAGTGACAAAAATAGCTTATCCCTAATGCAAATTAATAGTTACATTACTTTAATCATTTGTGTCAAAAATAATTCCACAAACCCTAGATCATCTGATAATAACAATAAGAAGAAAGCACCGGCCGCACACAAATCTCCGGTATTCTACTGTGATTGCTTCGATTGTTACATGAACTACTGGTTCCAGTAGTGAACAGGTTAACTGCCGCGGCCGTAAACCTAACCAGAAGAAAGAGAATGCGAGTCATCGGAGGTTCGCCGGAAAAGCTTTAAATCCTCCGCCAGAGGTTTCGGTTTCGCCTCCGTACGACGTCTCATTAGTTGAAGAATGTGCAAAGGAAAAACATGAGGTAGTGGAGGAGTCGCCGGAGACGGATGCAACGGCGAGAAGAGGACTTCCGGAAGTGAAAGGGTTGTTTAACTGGCGTTTGTGGGGACTTTGGAGTTCGTGATATTCATCCTTCGCCTCTCAATATATGCTCTCCAATCCATAATTAACTTCTCCCCAATTGAAGATCTTCATCGATTAGGCACACAACTCTCACACATATATCTTCAATTGATCTCCTGCACAGGCTCGCCATCAGGCTCTCCATCAGTCGGCAACTCAATTGGAATCGTAATTAACTTCTCCCCAATTGAAGATCTTCATCGATTTGGCACACAATTCTCAGACATATATCTTCGATTGATCTCCTGCACAGGCTCTCCATCAGTCGGCAACTTCAATTGGAATCAAAATGGGTCATTTACTTGCTCCTTTAATTACACATCATCCTCCGACTCTCCAGCAACCTTTAAGTGCAATATCTATATCTCTAAGATGAAGATAATGTATGGTAATGAAGATTTGGAGCAGCAAGAGGTAAAAACAACCCGAATTTTTTCCTTTTATAAATTCGATTCGATTCGTGAGTGTTAGTGTGTGTGTTTATATTGATTAGGGTTTCATCAAATGCAATGTGAGGGTTTCCAATCGGTGTTTATACAAATAATATAGAACCCAATTTTTATGTATGTGTATGCAGTGTGTAGTATGGGGTCTTGCTTACCTCATTCAAGGAATAACAATGAAAGACAGGGGTCATTGATTTCGAAAAACTCCGCCCCTTTGTTCGCCTTCTTCCTGATTTTAAGTTACGGTGAGTCAATTTCCTTTTTTCTGATTCTAATCGATTAAGAACTATACGTGATTAACCAACGAATTGTGGTAGATTTTATGTTTCTATTGCAGTATTTATATTGAATTGACTGTTGCAATTTAATAATCGTCAGTTATAGTTCGTTTTTTGAATATAGAGAAACACTGACTTATTTAAGGTGCTTGATTTGGGTGAATAGTAGCAATATAAACTGCTATTGTAATTTGGTGTGATATTCAATTCAGTATCAGCAACCTAATCAAATTGTTCCCTAAACATAGAGTAAATATGTTCACCAGCAAGGTAATAATATGTACTAATTTTCAATTATCAGAGACTTCTAATAAAGAAATATAGCTATTAGGTTATGTCAAGGTAAGCATAATTTATAAAGAATATGTTGCAGAATAAAGTTAATACAACATTTTAGTAATAAATAATAAACTGTTTTCTTATCTATAAAAGGGAACAAAACCTGCAATTTGACTTTTAGATGTCAAAACTGAATTTATATGTATATGTGTATGTAGTATAATATATATATTTAACATCTATTTTACACCATCTAAAACAATGAAAAAGAAAAAATAAAAATAAAAAAAATTGAAAACTGTGACGTCTTTTGAAGAGGGTTGAGAAACCACACGTCCATAGATTTGAAGTTTTGTAAGACCACATGTGGTGGGGCGCAAACCTCTCTCAAAACGTCTTAAAAACGCGGGGGAACACTGTACCCTCGGGCGTTTTGGGCCTTTTTTGACTGGTAGTGCTACCACAAAGCGCCGAACGAGGAGTGGACTTTGGTCAAAATAACCATGGTCAAACGGCTAACTTTAAAAAAAACCGGTTTTTGTTTTAAAAATCTATACTATATTCGCACTTTCGTACCGTGTCACGCACTATCTATATCAGTCGTCGTTCCAGGAAAAAAACAATAACTATTATGCATGTCGTGCATCGCACGGGTGTTCCCCCTAGTTAATTATAACAAAGTAGTATAATATTATTATTACAAATTAAAATTCTTTAAATAAACACCGACAACAATATCCTTTAAAAATTCTACTTTATATATATTCAAGTATCGAAAAGCTAAGCTTGAGTTTAGTCCTTCTTGAGCTCGGTAATTTACATCTTCTTGTTATATGTTTCACTCAAACAAACTTAAGCCTAAACGTAAAGTTTGAGTAAAAAGGGTAACGATCGAAATTTAACTCTTTAGCTATCCTACTAGAGTGAAATAAGAATAAGTTAGACATGAAAATTTAGTATATGTGAAAAATAATAATGAGTCAACATATTTATTCAAGAGTAAACTTCCGTTTTGCTCCCTGTGATTTGGTCATTTTAACGGTTTTGCTCCAATAGTTTAAAATAGTCATTTTCCTCCCTGATCTTTCGAGTTTGTCGCGAGTTTGCTCCCTAATCTTTCGAGTTTGTCGCCAGTTTCCTCCCTTATGAAGTTAGAGGCTGAGAGCAAAATGAAGATAAGTTAGAAAAATCAGGAAGGAAAATGACTATTTTTAAACTATTGGAGCAAAACCGTTAAAATGACCAAACCATAGGGAGCAAAACGGAAGTTTACTCTTTATTCAATATTTAATGTAAACATATCTAAAAAATAACAAATTTCAGACAAAGAAAATGAAATGAAAGAAATGTGGTTGAAAATAAAAGCTTTTTGATTGGTGTTGGTGCACATCATTGACGAAATTGCCCGGTGTGATTTGTCTCTAAACTCTGCATTGCTGCTAATTTCTTCTACTTATGGTAGGGTAGAGTTGTCTTTTCCTTTCAAACATTGATTGTTATCATGTGCCGGTGGGTGCAATTTGGACCACTTCCACTATACACCGACACAAGTTAATGACTATTCAATATCTAATTATTAACTAGATGTTTACCCCCGCGCTTCGCGGCGGGAGTGTGTGTGAACGTTTTTCCACGCAAGTGGGTGGAGTTTGGTCATTATCGGTTTGCTTTGTCAAAAAACGTAAAGGCGAACACCGATATCGTTTTCATTATGGCAAAATACCGGCAAGGATGTTTACTCATAAGCGGTTGTGTGTCGTCACGCTAACATTGCCGTTATAGCCTACGATGCAAAAAAAGTACTTGATTTTGAATACAACTATGTTTTTAAACAAATCTGCGGTATACAAAAAAAAAAAAACAAAAAAAACCAGAAACAACCATACACCTAAAAAAGTTTTTGATTTTAGACTTAATTGGTTAAAATCACTAAAATATAGACTGAAAAAGTAATTTACTCTTAATTAGTTTGTTATGATAATTGCAAAATTTAAGCTTACACTCTCTCATACCAGCAATGTAGACACATCACACACGACACATTGTGTTTTGCTTTATATAGTGAACTCTGTAATAGGGATGAGCAAATGATATCCAGTACCGGTATCGGTACCGAATTTACCGAACCGGGTACATTTTTTGTACCAATTCGGTACCGACTTTTGACATTTTCGGTAACGGTCTGGTACGGTATGGTACCGGTACCTACTTTTAGTGATTTTCGGTACCGGTAATTTCGGTTCCGGTACCTGTTGGTACCGAGCTCATCCCTACTCTGTAACACTAAAAGATTATACATGTTTCTTACATTATTTAAAAATGCTACAATCATATTTACAAGGTTGCCTGATTTTATATTTAATAGTGTTGCTTTAAAACGAAATAGTTCACAAGTGAATGTCATCCATGTATTTTCGACCAACTTGGAGTAAGTCTAGCTCAGACTCCTCTCACGTTATTTTTATTGATAAATTTAAATTATTATGATAGTGAAGATATAGAAAACCATGGGTACAGAGTATCTCTCTAAAACTCTTTCTCACTCTCTGTGTGCCATCTCTTTCTCATAACGACTACAATACCACCACCACCACAGCGGCGACTTCTCAAGGTGTTTCCGGCCATCAGGGTAGGTTTGGTCAACGGTTTTCCGACAGTAGGCGGCGGCCATTGTCTCCACTCTCTCTCTCTCTCTTTACCCGTCTTCAACACCACCACAGATCCGTTCTGACACACATATGCAACCAAGTGATCAGAATTCCTGGATCATCGCAAGATGCCACCGGCGTTAAACCGAACCTTATGCTATCCTCAACCCACCATTGCCACCGTCATCTGATGTTAGAATCGTGCTTCATCGCTTATTTTTCGGTGACATTAAACAAAAATTGTGCATCATCGTCAGTATGTTGTGCTTCATTACTTACACCAACCACACGATGGAAACATCATCAAACCACCTTCTCTCTCTTTGAAACAATCCTAGGTAAGGTAGTTGTCCGACAATCTAGTCAAAGAAAGACCGTTACCGGTAACGGCGAAGCTAGAGACATGATTAGAACTTTGATCGGCGATCGAAAAAACAAAAACCCATATTTTGGCAAAGAACTTTGGTTGGCGGTGGTGGTGGTTTTTCTGCAAAGAATCTCGGTTGTGGTGCGGTAATCGATGTGGTGTTGGGCTGTTTGCAGAGTAAAAGAGTAAAAAAGATACAGCTAGTATACATAACGAATTTACTAACTTGCCCGCTTGGTACTGTAGATAAGCCTCTACGTCAATTGTTATTATATAGAATATGTAGTTGAATGAATGAATGAATGAATTGAATGAATAAAAACAAATACCTTTTTGTTATTTTAATTTAAAAATCTGGAATTCTATATTTGCGACTAAATAACCTTCAAAACACTAAAGGGTCTGTGGTATAGGGTATTAAGGTGTTGAATATAAGAATTTGATTTTTTTAACCGGTTAAGAGTTTAACCTACCTGGTGAACAAAGCAAGTGTACTTTTCTAATAGAAGTAGTGTTTACCCTGCCGGCGTTGAGGGATATTAAGGGCTCATTCTATACAACCCCCCCCCCCCCCCCCCTCCTTATTACAACCCCCCTTGTGAGAGGAAAACTGTCGGTTCCACTCAGGCCCCACCTGTAAGTATGTTAGAGGAAGGGGTGAAAAAAGTAAATAGTGGGTGTAGAAAGTAGCACCCATATTAAGCTAAATAATTCTCTCTCATAATATTTACGTTTGTGTTTTGGTTACTTGTATATACTACTCTAACACGATTTCAAAAAAAATTACATCGGGTCAACTAATTAAAACAAAACACTACCATACTTTTGCTAAAAAAAAAAAAAACTAAAACGATGGAAAGACTATAATTTTAAATTGGGGGCAATATTGTAATTTTTCAGGACAAATGAGCGTGTGTTAGGCAGCCACCTAGCGTGAATGAAAAATACACTGAGTCAACCAATTAAAACAAAACATTACCATAGTGTTGCCAAAAAAAACTAAAACGATCGCATGACTGTATTTTTACGCTGGGGGCAAAATCGTAATTTGACAGGAATAAAAAGCAAAAACGATGGCAAAAATGTAAATTTGAACTGAGGACAAAATTGTAATTTGGATAAGACGAAAAAAACCAAAACGAATGGTAAAACTGTAAATTTAAACAAGGCAAATTCGTAATTTGACCGGACCAATGGGAAAGTGCCTGACACTGTCTGTTTGGTATGAGGTAATGGAATGAATAAGAGAATGGAATGGACGAGATAATGGAATGGACAACGGAATGAAATTGATCATTCTATTCCATTGTTATGTTTGATTACTCATATGTGAATAGGATGAATCATTACTTTGTACAATTTAATAGGCAAAACAAGACGAAGTAACGAAACACAATTGTATTAAAAACGACAAAAATATAATTGTCTCAATAATAATAATAATAATAATAATAATAATAATAATATATTGTTGGTAAAAAAGTAATAATAAAAATTTTGATATATATTAATAGAGTTAAATGCCATTTTAGTTCCTGTGATTTGTGTCATTTTGTCAGTTTAGTCCAAATGTTTCATTTTTTACCTGTGAGTCCAAAAATGTTTCACCGTTGTCATTTTAGTCCACTGAGTTAATTTCATCCATTTTTTCTGTTAACCAGAAGGCCAATTCGGTCATTTTATATGACCGAATTTCCCTTCTAGTTAACATAGTCTGTTTTTGTGAAAGCTCCTTTATTTCCTGTCGAGGTTAAAGAAAAGACGTTCAAGAAGTTGCAAGAATCAGCAAGAAAAGATGTTGAGAGGTGTAGCAGTAAAAACCTATCTACGCAAAAGACATAAATTAGGCTTAAAAGATACAACAAAAATTGAAGAGCTTAAATAAACGATGTACATGTGACATACAGGCAACTACAGTGAAAAAACCGGCAGCGCAAACTGTTGACGGGAAACGACAGTCATTTGCGGATTTGGCGATGAGGAAATGACAACCAAAATTAGCCTTATCTAATATATCTTGATCAAAAAAGAAACTTGTCATGTATCAAAGAGTTTGTCATCTCCATTAATTGAATACAACCAAAAGTATCAGGACATAAGTGTTGCTCGAGATCTTTAGGTGTTGTGTTGTGCTGACAACACATGTGTCACCTTAATTGTGTCTCTACAAAGGGTTTCCGTTTGGCGATGAAAGCGTTGTGATCGACGTTCGACGGAGACGTCGTTGGCTATAGACAAAGGAGAAGATCCGGAGAGGATATGACGTTCGTGGGTGTCGTCCGCTCCAGAAACTTTACCGTCGCGCTCCGCCACTTTACCGTCGCAACCGTCTTGGTCATATTCCACCGACGCCGCTGTTTCACGGCAAAATCCGGCCATCTCTCTCTCTACTCTATAGAAACCCTAGTATGATGGAGTGTGGCACAACGTGGACGACTAAAACGTGTTTGGTAGGTGGCGAGGCCACCGACTTTGTACTTTAAGTATGTTAGTAATTTATTTATATACAATATTAAAGTTGAGAGAAAAGATTCGATAATGACATTTGGCATCATTTTAAATAATTTATTAAAATAAGGATAATGATTGAGATAAAAATAATAGATATCCATGTATTAATTATAAATAAAAATAAAATAAAAGAGGAAAAAATTGAGGTTGAAGATGAGACATGTGACATTAAGTGGAATCGTTTATTAGAATATAGATAGCGAAAAAGAAAATGGTATTTATCATTTGGTTCGTATGTAAATTTCTGCCGCAACGCGCGACAGGAAAATCCTGGTTTTGTTGAAAACGGACATTTATTAAAAATAGTTTTTTTTTCATTGTAAGCTATATCTATACGGTGAAGAACCTAGCCGATACTGACCGAAAACATGGGTACCGTTATGGTATCATTAGGTTTGGTATTGGCATTTTTTCTATAGTTTTAAATTGATATAAAACACGACTTTATTTTTTAGGTTAGGTTACATCAGACAAGTTTTGTGTAATGAAACCTACGCAAATAAACTTTTATTGTAAACTATACCAAGTACTAGTGTCAGACCACTATCCTAACAAATCGAACCGATACCAACCGATCGACATCAATGTCAGTATCAATATCATTGGAATTGGTATCAATATTTATTTTTATAGCTTTACACCATCTTAAAACTCGTATCAATATCACTAACATTTGGGTATATCACGATGTTACTTTTTTGGATTATATAAGACAACTTTGCACAATGAAATCACTGTAAATACATATTTTCATTTGGGTTATTGGATCTAATCACCCCCAACTATTGGGTTTTGGCCGCTGGCACTCTCAACTTTGACTTTGGCTCCAACCACTCCCAACTTAACACATTGTTTGTCATGACACCCCGTCGTTAAATAAACACTAACTGAGTTAGGAAAATAAGCCTACATGTCATATTAATCCAACGTGGCATGTGTGACGTGTAATGTAAACCTGTTTCACCATCGTAAAAACCCCAAATATCATAAAACTTTACACAACTCAACACCTCAGACGATCATCTCTCTTATTGGCGAACAAACCCTAATGTTTGTTAATCGATGATTGAAACCAAAAATCACACTCTACAGAGGTACGTTTTCAGTTAGGGTTTATTGCATTTTGATATCATACACTGATTGGACTGATGGAAGTTATCAAAGTGATGCTTTGGTATGGTGGATCACTAGATTTTGGTTTTGATCAACCTCACTATATTGGCGATGATTCTAAGTTGCTGCGCATAGATGTTGATCACATTGCATACTTTGAGTTGGCAGAGTATGTAGTGGATACAGGGTGCTATAAAACTAGGGATTTTTACATGTATGGGTTAAATGTTGATGATGGTCAATTCAAGCTTTTTCAGAATGATAATGATGTTATGGAGATTGCATTAAAGGCTAGAACATGGTCTGAACCATTCATGGAAGTATTTATTCAAGACTGTCCAATTACCCATGAACAGGAAGTCCAGTACAATTCCTAGCCCATAAAACCACAAGCCCAATCTACTTGCCAGCCCATTAAACTACAAGCCCAATCCAGTTCACAACCCATTAAATGAAAAGGCCAACCCAAAAAACCAATAGCCAAGTCTAAAAAAAAGTAGTCCTTGTCAAGAGAGTGAGTAGGGCATCTGGCAAAAGTGTTACCACTGAACATGCGTTTCCGGATCGAATTCGTACTTCCGATGATTGCGAAGAACACGTATCACGTGCAGAATCCATGTACGTGTGTGGATCGAACACAAGAACGTAATATAATGATGATTCTATTGAAGATTTGACAAAATACAACACCTTGAATCACCTTGTAGCACTTTCTCTCTCTAGATCTTCTCTAAGGTTCAAAAGTTCTTAAATGACATAATAAGAGGCCTATTTATAAGACTCTCATAAAGGAAAGACTCCTTATTTACAAATATGCCCTCATCCGTCCGAATGGCCTTTCCCATTCGTCCGGATGGACTTTCTCTTATATTTATCTTTTCCAAACCATGTCTTGATCAGTTTCCTGCTACGATACATTATTGACGGAAGTGATAGACATACTGCACTCACCGACTCCCCCTTGGATATTACTGTAGTCAATCTCATAGCTTTATGTCTTCTCTCTCTCTCTGAGTCTTTTTGAAGTTTTGACATCTTCAGTACCACAGACTCCCCTTTAGCTCTAACCAGTCCCTTGTGACTCTGTGACTGCTTCAGCTCCCCCTTTCAGTTGACTCTTTCGCTAGGCTCCCCCTTTTGTTAAGCTTCTGGCTTTTCAGGATCATCACCTGGGTCTATTTCTACAAGCTCCCCCTTGCTTTAATCTTGTCTTCAGACTCCCCCTTAGTCTCAGTTATTGTAACACCCCGAAAACGGGTTTGGTAATCAAAGCACGTTAATATTAAAAGACGGGTAAAGTACCGTTAGTGGTAAAAGTAACCCGGTGAATATTAGGATTTTAAATATATAAACCTAATATTAAATAAAAGTTGTATAAAGGCTTTTAAAAAATTAAGTTTATAGAAGGCCCGAGCTAACGGGACTTAAAATAAACTAAGTCATAAATTTCCCCAAGCCCACTAAGTTAACTAGGAATATTTAACCTAGTTAATTAGTGGGAATGATATTGGAATTAAGTGGGTTGTAGCCTACTTAATAAACTAACAAAACATGAGGGGCCACATTTGAATAACTTGAAAGTTGTAATATAAAATAGGCTAAACAAAACTAAAACACACATAGAGTTTGTTTGAGAATGTTCTGTTAGAACCCAGGAGGTTCCCCAGGAGCCAAAACCCTAATCTCATCAAAAATCATCAAATTGAAGGCTTAAACGAAGCTCAAATTCACAATTGAATGTGAATTAATGATCACCCAAGCTAGGGGATCATAAGGTATGTCAAATTTTGATGATTTGTGAAGTTGTAAAATTGAATAATCATCATAATCACGAATTATGAATGAATTATTGAAGCTATGACTGAATTAGTGATGTATATTAGCTTAGAAACAAAGCCCTAAGTGAAAATTATACATATGATGCTATAATTGGAATGATTTGATGATTTACCACACTAGGATAAGTGGGTATTAATCATATGATGAAATTGAGGATATAATTATAATTAGAATCATCATATCTGATAATAATCAGGAAATACTTGAACAAATTGAGTGTTTAAGTACATGATCATACTTGCTAGGAAATGGGTTTGTATGATAAAATGAAAATGATGATATATTATGATCAAAATGATGTTTGGTATCATCATGTGTTAATGAAATGAAGTTGATTATAATATAATCAACTTGATTTCATAAGCAGTTAAAACGATAGCATAAGAAGGATGCTTACCGTATAGTAGCAAACTAATAAACCGAGTAGTTAAGCTACATCGTGTAATTACTTTTGTCAATAGGCAGTTTGACTTTTTAAAGTCAAAATGACCTTTTATATGATTGAATGATAATTTCGACATAAAGATCGTAGGATGGAATAGTCATGAATGACTATGACTAGCCTAACCATCTTACAACTTACAATGATAGTTTGACGCTTGACAAGCTAGGCGAAAGCTTTGGAAGGAAGCGGGTCAAACGAACCAAGAATGAAGGAAAAGCATAATCTGGATGCTAGGTAAGTCAAAGCTTACACCTTTTATTAAGTACCTATTGGTTTTATAGGTTATGAATAATAAAAGTCATCTTTGAATTAGAATGTTCCGACACGACATGTGCGGTTCGGAACAAAAGACAATGATATTAAACCATATTGAATGGTTAAAAAGAGCTAATATGATTATTTAGTCATGCAATGACTAATAAATATCGAGTTTTGAATGATTACCTTATAAGGTAGACCAATACAAATAATAAGTGTAAAACGGTAATTCGGTCACTCGTTGATGATAACCGTTAGTTTTTGAAGGACACTTTATGACGTAAGACATAAAGGGGTCAAAATAATAAAGAAATGAATTATAAGAAAAAGGACCGCACGGTGTGAACCAGAGCGCGTCATGTAGACGAGATGATAATAAATCCATCTCGCAAAGATACATGGTCATTTAGACCAAACGGGTCAAAAGGTGAAAATATCACCCTTTGACAATATCGTGTAATGGTTTGTTGAGTTGTATGATTATAGGAATAAATATCGAATGGATATTTACATCGCTATTATTTAGCGGCTACTAAGGCAAGATATCGAAAGGGGTCAATATATTGATCCGATCCAGGTATGTGTAATAGGTTAACTACTCATTTAGAATGAAAGGTTCATTAAGAGTTAAATAAAGTAAAAATAGATATTTGGTTACTTTAATGAGTAAGCCGAATGATTCAAGTGATGGTCATTGTGATTTGAAACATAATGGCTTTTCAAACAAAATCATAGTTAAAAAGAGGGATTTTGGGTCAAACATGCTTTCAAAAGTCCTTCATCGTAAATGAAAGGCTAAAATGGACCAAAACGCCCTTGTAAGCTAAAATGAGCAAACGACCTTTAAAGGTTGTTTGGAAACGAGTTTTATGATTAAATAAATACTTAGAATAAGTATCAAAAGTGAAGGATGTAAATCCTTGGTCAATTGACTCTATAAGAGTCTTTGCCGTAAAATAATGATCCGAGGGGTAAAACTCGAAATTTATAAATTTTCACATTAAATCAGACACAAATATAGTTGTGTAGGAAGATTTTTTTTTATAAGAAATGTGGTAATAAAATGCTAGAAACGAATGAAAGTGATTCATGTATAAAATATGCTTAAAATCCCTTAACGGGTCAAAATAATCATTTAAGTAAAAACGGGTTTCAGAATGTACATAAACCCGGGATTTGAATCTAGTACGATAGATAACATTGAATTTATAAAGTTTATGAGAAATTGAGATCAAACAAACATGTTTGTTTGATTAATACACGAACGGGTCAAAAGTTCGTAATTACATTTTAAGCCGAAGGCTAAAAAGTCTAAAATTTTGTTAATCAGGATGTCGGATGTTAACTCCATATGATGGAGAATTAAATTACGGTCACGTGGGAATAAACGTGACGCGAAACGGATCAAAAACGAGAAAGTTATGTCCGTTTTCGTGTTAAATATATATCTGGGTTATCAGTTGCGATAACCCAGACAAGTTATTTGGTTATCTGGGTTATCAGTTGCCATAACCCAGACAAGTTATTTGGTTATCTGGGTTATCAATTGCCATAACCCAGACAAGTTATTTGGTTATCTGGGTTATCAGTTGCCATAACCCATACGAGTTATCTGGTAATCTGGGTTATCAGTTGCCATAACCCAGACAAGTTATTTGTCATCTGGGTTATCAGTTGCCATAACCCAGACGAGTTACCTGGTCATCGTATTGAGCTTTCGGGATTAGCTAGATTAGTTATAGATTTCATATAACTAACGTATATCATAATTTATGATATATATGTAGGTAATAATTGGAGTATCGGATGACGATCAAGCTCAACGAAGAACCGAACACGATCAAGATTAAAGCTTCCGCGAAAAGTTTCGTCGTCACATTTTAAACGGCGAATGAAATTACAAAATGTTGAAATGTTTTAGTTATTAAAATGTTTTAACAAATTCGCATTTTTAAGTGTATGTTTAATCTTAAATACACTATTATAATCAAAATTTATATGATAATCGTATGAAATGGATTAAGGATCTTACAGCTATCGGGATCGTAATCTAACTTATCATCTGAGAATCTAACAATTTCAAACCACATGTAAAATATTTGACAATTTAGGTCCAAGATCGTAACCCTAGCTCTAAACACAAATATTTAACAATGAAAGTTTTTTTGGTCATTCAAACTTGATAACCTGGTTCTAAACACAGATGTAATCTCCCAGAATAACCCGACTCATCTCCCCCTATCAAATAACTCTATATCTAACAGTTAAGCATTTAAAATCCTCACAGATTATCATCCAAGTCCAAATTAATGACCTTGGAGATTTCACAAACTGCTTTTGATTTTTTATTTAAAACTTCAAGTTTCAAATTAATGAACTTGTTTATTTTTACTAGACATGTTCAGCATACTTAGATTTTGAAACTCAGCTTTCAGACATCGGCTGTCGAAAATAAAGCAGAAATACAATTTTTTTGTATTTTTCAAAGTTTATGCTAAAACTCTCCTAAAATCTTTTTGTGATTTTTCTTTAATGAAATGCAGTAAAGAAATATTTACAGTCATATTTTTGTTTGAGTTCGTGTCAGAGGATCATATCAGTTTATGACAACTCACTAGCACCGTTGACCTTTTTTAGACTTTAAGTTCTAAACGATTCACTTAGATTGTCAGTATACTGATCCACTTAAATTCTCACACAAACTTCAATTGATTCAAGATACGAGATTAGTGTTTTAAGAACTTAACTCATTCGCGTATCCCACCTCAGAATATACTCCCGTATCAAGATTCCCTAGATTCAGTCTTACAAGTGAACATACCTAAATGATATCTATACTCTGGGTTAGTGCGAGGCCTTGAGAGCTCAGGTATGAATTACCGTTCAGTCAAAGAGATGAAGGCTCGACTTTGAGGTGTGTCCCACTTAGGGATCTTCTTTGCAACTGCACTTGATTTATATCTTTCTCAATTTTCTCAATTTTTATGCAGAGGGTAGGCTTTTTAATAAGTGCGCAAAGTATTATACGAGGTTTAGGCCATTGTTGATGCAAAATCAGAAGACCAATTATAATACCTTAGATATCAAAAAGTATAAAGACCTGCTATCTCCGAATCAGGCAACCTCTCAAACGAAATTTCGGAGTACTAAGTCCATATATCTGAGAGATGTTCCCCCACGAAATAAGTAAGCTATTGATATTTAGGATTATATCTCGAAATCAATTTACTAAGTGTGTAAAAATCTATTGGCGTATCATCAGTGAGACCGTTTATCACATTTGACTTTCCATTTTTTAGCATGATGTGACTGTCTACTGATTTATTATCATTTACTCTTTTTACACAAAAACTCATTTTAAGTTTTTATTGTTTTTGGCTTTTTCAAATTTTCAAATGTTTTTATATTTTCAAAAATCTTACTCCCCCTAAAATCCAAAACATTTAAAGAAAATTTGAGAACCGATGTAGACAGCTTCATCTCGCCGTCCATTTTCTGCATAACACACTCTGTTTTGCATAAAGTATCCCCATGATTTGTTCAGCCGTGAGGGTTTCGGCATATTCAATCAACATATTTTTCAAATTTTTGATTTTTTTTTAAAATAAACATATTTTTTCATTTTTTTCAATTTTTGAGAAAATAAAAACATTTTTTTGGTTTTTATATTTTTCTATTTTTAGGGTTTTTGATTTTATGTAGTTTATTTATGTACAAAAACAAACAAACTCCATGTTTTCACTTCCAGGGTCCCGCCACCTCCCGTGCCATGCTGCTCCTCTCTGCATGTTGACATTCAGCAGCTTTCTTGAGTACCTGCACATTTACACAACTCAATTACTTGAATAATTCAGCCCAGGTCTGTTTGACCTTGGGGATTTCAACACAACATGATTCATTTAACGATGGAAAATCTTTGTCATTTTTCTCAAAGAATTTTCCATGTTTGACTTCATCATTTTTTGTTGAATCGATTTTCTGTTTTTCATTATTCATAGAAGTCTGTTTCTTGACCACCCAAACTTGTCCTTAAGAAACATTCATTTGATAAAATTTTGGATCATTTTGAACATTTCGTTTTGGCACATCAACTTTTGGTTTCTGAAATTGTTGATGTCTATATTTGAATGTATTTGGTCTCCAATTTCGGTTTGGCTCAAACTTGGGTGTCTTTGATTGTGATTTCCATGTTTGTTGTGATTCAAACTTGGTTGATTTCTGTTTAACAGCCTCAGATTGCTGTTTCTTTTGTTTAACATCAACATGCTTCAAATTTGGACATTTGCGACCAGTATGTCCAATTTAATCACATTTAAAACATGTTTTCTTTGAAACATCCTTAGCCTGTTTTTGTTCTTTCTTTTGAGCATAGAACTCTTCATTAGACTGTCGTCCAAATTTGAGTTCTTTCTCTTCTTCTGAACTTGTTCCGTGAACAAAATTCGTCTTTTTCTGATAATTTGTATTTTCAGTCCTTTTCTTTTGGTTTTGATTCTTTTTATAACCCAACCCAGCTTTCATGTTTTTCTTTTTGTAACCAGGTTTGTTATAAAAAGTTTTCTTGCTCTTACTAGCAAATTTTGTTATTTCAGACTTCTCAATTTCTACCAATTTGAAAACTTTGTCAATTTTATCCGCAATCAAGTTCTGAATCGGAAATTCAACATCTGAAAATAATTTGTCCAATCCAATCATGGTATATGCCAATCCTATTGGATCATCATTCGCATTTTTATCAGATTTTGAATTTTTCAAATAGTTTTTGTGAAAACTTTCCTCATCTTCATCCTGTGATTCGGACTTACCATTTTTGGTAGACTCATCTGTTAGAATGCTTTCAACAACCTTACCTACCATGATTGGATTGGAGTAAGTCACATCAATGTTGTCAGGTAATTGGCCAACCATGTTAATTGCTTTTTCCACCTTTTCATTATTATAGAATGTATAATTATTCTCCAATGGTAGTGGAACCTGATGATATTCTGACCCAATTCCCTTTTTGTTCTTTTCAGAATCATGATCATCTGGTGTGATGTTGAAAATACGTTCGATAATATACGAAGAAGCATGATAACTTTGAAGTTTATTAACCAACTTTTCTTTTTCAGCCAATTCTTGTTTAAGTTTAGCAACTCCATCAATATATTGATTTAACACCCGTTGCTTATCTTCATACCTGTCTTCTACAAGTTTGGTTGTTTTTAAACATTTTGATAATCTTCCATCTAAACTTTGAACGCGACTCTTCAAAGTTTCATATGCTTCTTTCACAGTATGATATGACAGTTTCATTCCATCATATTCTTTTTGCAACTCTTGAATAATATTATCTTTTTGTAAACATTCGTTGCAATCAGCTAAACAATTTTGTTTTAAAACTTTATTTTCTTTTTCAAGATTATCACATTTCTGTGTTAGCTCTTCTTCTTTTTGTTTCAAAATCTTTTCATTTTCAAACATTTCACTACATTTTTCTTTAAAAATATGTTCTATTTTAGTAAACTCAATATCTCTGATTTTAAAATTTTCATCCATTTTAGTACAAGCACTTAATGTTTTCACGCATTTCTTACACTGTTCATCAGTTTTATTATCAATTTTATTTGATGATACGGAAGATTCAATTTGAATTATTACCTCAGTTTTTGGCACCTCGGCTTCTGTTGTTGCCTGATTCTGATCTTCTCTAATCACTTGCTGCTTCACAGCAACAGCTTCCTCTGCTAAACTTTTCAGCTTCTCATCAACCGTCTCCTCATTTTCTTTACCAGCTTTTTCTTCCGTTATCTTCAACCCATCTACCATCTTCTTGCTTTCTTCAACAATTTCCTCTACAATCTTCTTCTCCTTCTCAACACTGGCATAGATTACCCTTCTTATGCCCTCCTCCACTTCTTTCATGTACGTTTTCTCTTCATCTCTCTTTCTCAAACTAGCTGTCATCACATCTCTGATTATCTTATCTAGTTTTTTGAGATAATCTTTATCTGCTTCTTTCTTCGAATAATACTCTCCGGACAGAGGAATAACTACAAGTACATCATTGTAAACCACTTTGCTTGAATCAATAACCGGATCTTCGTTGTGATTGACATAGCATTCTCTCTTCTTATCCCATCGACCCATGCTCCTAGCTTCATCATACTCTTTTTGCATTTCTTCTATTCTGAAATCTAGGTCTTTCTCTCTATTGTTGTACCTGAAGTCCCTAGATCTGGATCTATTGCCTCAGGTAAGGAGGTTGTACCTGAAGAACCTATTATTGTACAAGAGGCTATGTGGGCATTTGATTTGGATAAGGAGTCTATTGTTAAAGAGGGTGTACTAAAAGAAACAGTTGGTTTGCATAAGCAGCCTAATGTATAAGAGGTTCTAGAGGAAGAAACAATTGGTTTGGATAAGCAGCATAGTGTACAAGAGGGTGTGGAGGAAGAAGTGCTTGGTTTTGATAAGGAGCCTAGTGTACAAGAGGTTCTAGAGGAAGAAACAATTTGTTTGGATAAGCAGCCTAGTGTACAAGAGGGTATAGAGGAAGAAGTGCTTGGTTTTGATAAGGAGCCTAGTGTACAAGAGGGTGCAGATGGAGATGAAGATGACAGTGAAGACAGTGACTATATTGTTGACTTAAATGGGGCAGAAGAGTCAAGTTCTGATGAAGAGGAGGGTTTTCTTGATGATGATAATGATGATGAGGTTCATGATGAAGTAATTGGCTCAGATTCAGGCAGAGAAGATGTTGAATGGAGACAATCACAAGATGCCATTAAACAAGCTAATAAGGATGAACTTGGAGCTAAAAAGAAGCTAGTTGAAGAGTGTACTAAACCTAATGAAAAAGATGGTAAGTTGAAAGAATCTAATGATGCATGGTGTGCACATATAGAGGGATATAGTAGTTACGAGGAATCTGATGGTGACATTGCCACACCTGGTGAGAGTGAGGATGATGATATCAGAGGTAAGAAGTACAAAGAAACTGCTCCAAGTGTAAGTGAACACACTAATTGGAAGAAGTTTACTTAGAAAGTTGGAATACAGTTTGCCTCAATGGATTAGAGACTGTATGTGCAGTTTTGGTCATTAGACATTGCACTTTTGGTCATTACTCATTGCACTCTTGGTCATTATTCATTGAAGTTATGGTCATTATGCATTACTGTTTTGGACAACTGCAGTTTTGACCATTGATTGGTCAAACTACACAGTTTTGGTCATTAGAGACTGTATGTGCAGTTTTGGTCATTAGACGTTGCACTTTTGGTCATTAGTCAGTGAAGTTATGGTCATTATGCATTGCAGTTTTGGACAATTGCAGTTTTGACCATTGATTGGTCAAACTATATGTGCAGTTTTAGTCATTAGACTGTATGTGCAGTTTTGGTCATTAGAGATGTGCAGCTATATGTGCAATTTTGTTCATCTTTTTACATATGCAGTTATCATCATTACATATGCAACTATATGTGCAGCTATATTAGAGGTATGTGTCTGGTCATCTGTTGACTTTTGACAATTGTTGGTCAAAATACAGTTTTGGATATGTTGACTAATTTGGTCATCTCATTATATGTACAGATATAACCATCAATAGCTAGGATTTTGCATTAATAATCATCAAAAGTGTAGAATTATAACAACAACTCAATGCATACTACCTAAACATATACAACAGTATTGTAATGGCAATATACAAGGTTAACACATATGGCTTGTTCCATTTCGACTCTGTTCCAGATATCTTTGCTTTCAATTTAATCTCTTCTACTAACAGCTTATTCTGTAAATCCATGTTTTGATACTTCAGGTCTTCATAACTGAACCTGCAGTTGGATGCATGTTGTTTGAACATATTGTCCACATCTTCTTTCCATAAGAAAAAGTTGCAGTCGGATCTCTACAAAAGACAACAACATTTCACTTAAACCATCAATTCAATTCAAGCCAAAAAACTAGGGATTAAGGTCAAACTTACCAGCCACTGAGAACAACCATAAAATTCTTGACCTTGCCGCACACTTTTCCGTCCAACAACTCGAATCACTTAAACAATGTCGTGATGGCAGTACACATTCCCCTGCAAATCAACCTTAAACATTTTTGGGTTTCTGAATACTCTGGATGCAGACGAAGAAGATGAGCTCATTTCGATTCAAAGTTAGGGCTTGTTCTTCAATGAAATCGATTGGATCGTATGTTATGATTAGGGCTCCAAGGTGCGTTTAATTTTGATCAAGGATTTCTAGGGTTTCATATGGTATGCTGTTTGGGGGGTTTTGGGGGGGGGGGGGGTTTAAGATGGTGAAACAGGTTTACATTACACGTCACACATGTCATGTTGGATTATATTGACACGTAGGCTTTCTTTTCTAACCCAGTTAGTGTTTATTTAACGACGGGGTGTCATGACAAACAATGTGTTAAGTTGGGAGTGATGGGAGCCAAAGTCAAAGTTGAGAATGTCAGCGGCCAAACGCGAATAGTTGGTGGTGATCTGATCCAATAACTCTTTTTATTTTGTAATGAACATAACTTTATACCAAACCGAACACATACCAGCCGGACATTTCTACTGTCTTTTTTTTTAATTTCTATGTTTATTTTTGGTTAAAAAGGTAATCAAATCACTAACACACTAGCCATCAAAGCGATCTGGTGTTTTTTACATGTTTTTTTTTTCCGGATTTAAATTTTATACAAAACCAACTTATCTTATCTCTTACATGTTTGCAACTAGCGATATTCCTTGCGCTATCCGGCGGGAATTCATCGCTAAATTCATTTCGTGACGGGATTGATATGATACCGACACTTAGTATAGCAACCAAAAAAGAAAAAAAAGATCATGCCATAACTAAAACAATATCTACACATAAAAAACACATTACGTTTGGTAAGGTTCAACACACGCTACAGCGCACGAAAAACGCATGTTAAAATGCTGTAAATATTTTAAATTTTAAAATACATTCCGCCACAAAAAAAAAAAAAACCAAACTAGGAAGGAGAGAAAATAAATAACAAAAATAAATTGTCCAAAAGGAGCTAAAAATACATAAAAAAACACACAACAAAAAGATTTTGTCAAAAAGGAGCTAAAATATATATAAAAAAAGTTATTGGATTTTATCACCCCCAATTACTTTCTATTGGCCGCTGTCACCATACTTTTGGGGATGCCATAAGGATCTTAGGAAGGTTTTAGGGATCTTAGAACACCCAAAAGTATAGTAACAAGATCAAAAGTTAGTAATCAGTTAAGGACGTGGTGACAGAACACACTAAGGGTGAAGGGGGTGCATGCCTAATCCCTTAAGACAAAGTTTCCCATCACCTAATTGAATTGTACCATGTAATTTGCCTATAACTTCTTGCCTATTACCCAAAAAACACAAGGGGTGCATGCCTAATTTCAGATTAGGCAAACCATTTAAAATAGCAAAAAAAAAAAAAAAAAAAAACAAAAAGAGTAAACTTCCGTTTTGCTCCCTGTGGTTTGGTCATTTTAACGGTTTTGCTCCAATAGTTTAAAAATAGCCATTTTCCTCCCTGATTTTTCTAACTTATCTTCATTTTGCTCCCAGCCTCTAACTCCATCAGGGAGGAAACTGGCGACAAACTCGAAAGATTAGGAAGCAAACTGGCGACAAACTCGAAAGATCAGGGAGGAAAATGGCTATTTTTAAACTATTGGAGCAAAACCGTTAAAATGACCAAACCACATGGAGCAAAACGGAAGTTTACTCAAAGAAAAAAAAAAACAAAAACATGTGATTGGTTGATTTGGGTATGGGCCCCACCACTTATCCTTCTCTTCTCTTTGCCGCCTGCGGCATATGCATTGCCGAAATCTCACCTTCATCATCATTGCCGATAGGTAAACTTATGTTGGCGGTGGTCTTTGCTGTGCGGCAAGGGGGTTGCCGAACCCACCCCGCACACCCTAAATGTTAAGTTGAAGGTGGCGGGTGTCAAAGTGATAATTGTGGGTGACAACGGCCAATAGCCAATACGTAGGGGTGATAAAACCCAATCACTCTAAAAAAATGTGGAACGCCCAAAACCAAGACGCAATGGGGGTGTTTGGGTTAGCTTATTTTGGAGCAACTTATGACTTATTGACTTATAAAAGTTAATAAGTTATTTTTTGAGTGTTTGGGTTAGCTTATTTTAGAGGATTTTGTGTGTTTGAGAAGTCATTTTTGAGAAGTGAGAATTTCTAGCTTCTCACTTATGAGGTATATAAGTTAATAAGTCATTTTAATTTAAGAAGAAATCCCAAACACCCCCAATAACGAAATTTTGCGTTGCTAGGAATCAAACCGAGGGATCTATAATATATCCATGCGAGTGCAACCAGGTAGATTTGTTAAACGTTTGGTGCAATAATACTTTTGTAATCTATTATCAAATGTGAAAAGGAAAAAAAAGTAGCCAACAGTAGGTAGTTGCTACTGTTGATGCAAGTTCACAAAAGTTATACATAGAAGTAAAAGGACCCAAAATTCGAAAGAGAAACAGTGAGCTTGAGAGAGACGAAGAACGAATTGGGGTAGCAAGGTTACGAATTTTCGCCATTAAGTTTCGATTTCTGACTTGGAATTGCAATCCCTTTTGTCTCATTCACTTCTCCATGAGTAAGTCTCTTCTTCCAAAACAATCTGTACCTCAATTTCTACTTGTTATTTTGCTCAAAAGTTGTAGTTTCACATGATTTGACTGCGTCATGTGTATAATCCGTAAGGATTAACAGAACAGAACAATAGTTAGATTGGGTTAATTATGTGGAATTTATTGTATCATTGATTGTGCACATAACATGTTTGTTAAAATGCCTAAGTGAGTTTTGTGCTTTGCTCCTTTCTTGCCTGGTTTACTAGTGCTCAAAGTTCAATTGATTGTGTTTGGGTAATAGGAGTTGTAAAGCACAAATGTAGAGAGGATTAGAAAATCACCACTAAATTACTAGATAAACTGTTTTAACTTTAGTGATCAAAACTTGTATATGACCAACATTCTAGGACAACAGTTAGTTTATAAATTTCTGCATAGATTTAAAAAAAATGGCAGTTTACTACTTTTTTGCATTTAGAACGCTTATTTTTCATTCAACACAAACTGGTTTTATGCAGAGCTTTTGGATCATTCCTAATTCCAACTACTTAATTTGTTCGATTCTATCGAGCATCCCGGGATTTGATGTTGTATAAGACTCTGTTGTCAAAGCTCACCTACGCGCGTGCCTAGACGCACTTTTCAGGCCCTACGCAGCCTTCTCGCTTCGCTTCAAAAGCCCCACTTTCAGGCCCTTAGGCACATTTTTCAGGCCAAGTTCCGATGAAATTCTGGCCGAAAATCGTCTGAACAGGTCTGAAACAATTATACCAACCCTAAACAAGCTTGGAATCAACCTAAAACTAGCCTTAAAGAAGCCTAAAACATGTCTAAACCCCCCCTATAAATTCGTATATGTTTATACTATATGCAATATGCCTCACCTTAAAAATCCCTTGATTTTTAAGCGCCTTGCACTGAGGCCCAAGGCTCACCCTTTGCGCCTTCGACAACTATGGTATAAGAGGAACTCAAATCTGTATTGACATAATTTTTGTTAACCTGAGATTCATATAACTGTATCATATATGCTTCTGGGTTCTTAAATGTAGGTGCATCCTGAACAAGCTTGTTATTGTTCAACTTTAAAGTTAATATATCCTCCAAACTCTCCTCTAAAAATAATTACCACAGTTTGTCTACATTATCCATGTCTAACTTCAAGGATTGTGTATTTGCAGGTTGACAATGGTCAGTTTCGTTAGAATATGTTTTATTGATAGGCACGTAGATTCCTCAACCATACGAACCTTAACAGCAGCTGTTACAATATTTAGACATTATCATTTCAACAAGAGCCAAACTCCCAAAATTCCAGACCCATTTGCTTCAGTTCAGAGTACTGGCCGAAACATTGTGGCGGTTTTCTGGGACTTGGACAACAAACCTCCAAGATCAGTATCTCCATTTGATGCTGCTATTAGACTGAAAAAGGCTGCTGAATCATTTGGGGCTGTTCGGTACAAGATAGCTTATGCTAATCAACATTCCTTTGATTATGTTCCTCCTGAGATTAAGGAACACAGGCGAGATAGGAGAAAATTAAACCAGCTGGAAAATAAGGGTGTTGTAAAACCAGTAGAACCCTATATATGTCGTGTTTGTGGGAGAAAGTTCTATACAAATGAAAAGCTTATTAACCATTTTAAGCAAATCCACGAGCGTGAGCACCAGAAGCGAGTGAGCCAGATTGAATCAGCTAAAGGTAGTCAAAGGGTAAAATTAGTGGGAAAATACTCTATGAAAATGGAAAAGTATAATAATGCTGCGAGAGATATTTTAACTCCAAAAGTCGGGTATGGATTGGGAGATGAGTTAAAACGGGCAGGGTATTGTGTTAGTGTCGTTTCGAATAAACCGCAAGCTGCAGATGTTGCATTGAGAAACCACATGGTGGATATGATGGATAGACGGCAGATGGAGTGTTTGATACTTGTGTCGGATGATTCTGATTTTGTGGAGGTTATAAAGGAGGCGAGATTGAGATGCTTGAAAACAGTGGTAGTGGGTGATAGCAATGATGGGGCTCTTAAGAGGGTTTCTGATGCGGCTTTTTCATGGGAAGAGATAATTATGGGAAAGGCTAAAAAGGAAGCAGTATCAGTTGTGGGGCGGTGGAAAGATAGAGATATTTTGAAAAGGTTGGAGTGGACATATAATTATGAACGTGAGAGGAAGTTATACGGTTCATGTTCTGAGGATGATGATGAAAATGATGATTTTGATGCCAGTAACTTAATTTCTGATGAAGTTAAAAAAGATGAACGTCGTGCTTGGTGGAAACTTGAGTCGGATTCAGATGTTGCTGCTGCTGAATCTTCCTAATTACTAGCATTTTCTGTAAGATTCATCATGGAACCATAAAGCCTGATAAGTGGGTTTTGTGAAGTTAACAGTTTTATAACTGGTGATTATTACATTAAGTGAGAAAATAACATGTAACTTAACAGATTCGGACTGCCCTTAATAATATTCATGCCGGCCAGCCAGCAAGCAGCTTGTGAATCATCGGAATAATCAGGTAGGCGCTTAATAATTTCAACTTGTGGAAAATTTCATGTGATATGTCATATGTTTTGTTTTATCTCGGATTTGTGTTGGTGTTTCACATCTAATTATACCTAGTGCACTTATCTAGCGATAATTAGTGTGAATATACTGTATACTTCCTGTGCTGCAGTATAATGATCCAAATACTTTAGTTTCCATTTCACTTTTTATCAATGGAAATTAATGCTTGATTACCAAGTATAGTTCAAAGTTATGTACCATTGTTTTTGGTTATTCCCATGGTGTTTTGTTGATAGCATTCACGTCTAGTTGTACTAGCATATGAATGATTCGAGTTATGTTTCAATTGTACCTCTATATGCAATTTCAAAAGAGAGTACGGTTTCGGGGAATCGAAACTTTACCACCCATAATGCACTGGAAAAAAGAATATCATAACCATTATCAAAAACTCAAATGGTAGCCATGAAAAATATATAGGGATTCTTGCATCAAAACTGAAGTGAACAGAGTAGTAGTAAACAGTTCAAATGTGCTGTAGTGATCTTGCAAAGCCACCAAAATCAGCAGCCGTGAACACAAAAACTTTCGTAATAAAAAACAATGGACAAAAAGAAAAGCTACACACCAAAATCAGCCCTCCATTACTCGAGTTGTCATACATTGAGATGAACCCGTGCCCTTCATTGCTCGAGTCGTACCCATGCCAAAACTTAAGGCATCCAAACAACAGAAATAGCATCAATTCTTAAATGGGACAAGATATTATTATATTACATTTGACCATCAGCTATGATAATGTACTATCGAGCCTCCATTTGTGTAATGGTTATGTTGTTTACAGAGGCGCCATCTGCCTTCTGTTCGACTGAAGCGGAATTAGATATAGTTCTGCCAAAAAAGAATGCTGGTCGCTTTGGGACAGGAAACAACATAGTATCATTAAGAAGCATAGATATCACATCTGACATTTCTGGTCTGTCAACTGCGTTTTCTTGTACGCAAAGAAGAGCAGCATGAATAGTCCTCAACAATTGGTGTACAACACAAGTATCAGCAAGTGTTGGATCCTGCAATTCCAATGCATCCCCTTGTTGCCACAGCTCCCATGCCTAAAATAATTCAAACATTAATATGCTTGCAACATTTTGACTTTTGGGGTCAAACAACTTACTTCACTAATACCACTGGATCTAGAAGAATTAGATTTCAATCTAGACTTACATATCCGATAAGATTCCCGTCTTGTCAAGATGATAGAAGCACATATTTTTCCTTCCGCTCACAATTTCCAGAATTAAGACTCCAAAGCTGAAGACATCAGACTTCACCGAGAAAGTCCCATCCATTGCATACTCAGGTGACATGTAACCACTACATAATGTATTTCAGTTAGAGTTGTAATATTTAACTAGAAGTAACCTGGTGAAAGAGAGAGTGTTCATACTAAGTACCAACCACCCTTTTGGTCATTGCTTCAGTCTCATCTTGTTTGAAAATTCTTGCCATACCAAAATCAGCTATCCTTGGGTTCATACTTTCATCTAGCAAAACATTACTAGCTTTCAAATCTCTATGGATAACACGCAATCTTGAGTATTTATGTAGGTGAAGCAATCCTTGGGCGATTCCTTCAATGATGTTCCATCGTTTTGGCCAGTCTAGTAGGGCCTTCCTGGTTTCATCTATTCAATCGATTCAACAACTTTAATAAGGCAAACTAGTATCAAAATCAATACCATCATCGATATATTTCTTACCGAAAAGAAAGAAATCTAAACTCTTGTTGGGCATGTACTCATAAATTAACATCTTTTCTTCTCCATGAATACAACAACCTAGAACTCTAACAAGATTTGTATGTTGGAGTTTGGCAATAATTCTTGAATTCCACAAGCCCTTGTCCAGATGTTCTTGAAAGCCTTTTAATTGCAACTTCTCGTTCGTCGCTAAGTTTCCCCTTTTGTCATAACCACAGTAAATTGTGCTTTTGTCAATAACATAATTAACTAACACTTCTAAAGACACATGTCAAACGAAAAGATACAAATACCTTATAAACAGGTCCAAAACCACCCTGTCCAAGCTTATAATCCGTAAGGATTTGATTAATTATGTGGAATCTAGGGATTAAATGTGGTGGTGGTGGTGGAAAGGAATTATTGTATATCATTGATGGTGCACATAACCTGTTTGTTGAAATGCCTAAGTGAGGTTTGCGCTTTGCTCCTTTCTTGCCTGGTTTAAATAAAGTACTAGTGGCCAAAGTTTACTGTATGTTGTTTAATTGATTGATGTGTTCGGGCAGCAAATTGAGTTGTACAAGCACCATTGCAGCAAAGCTTAGAAGATCACAACACTAAATTATTAGATAAACAGTTTTAACTTCAGTAGTCAACACTTGTATATGACCTGCATTCTAGGACAGAAGTTAGTTAGTTTAGAATTTTTTTGCAGAGACTTAAAAAAATGGTAAATTAGTACTTTTTTGAATTTGGAACACTATTAAACACAGTGCCACTGGTTCTATGCAGCAGAGCTTTTGAATCATTCCAAGTTCCAACTGCTTAATTCGTTCGATTTTATCAACCAGCCCGTGGTTTGATGTTATGTATTAGAAGAACTCGAATATGTATTGACATGGTTCTAGTTGACCTGAGATTCATATAACGATATCATAGGGTTCCTAAATGTTAGGTGCTAATGAAAACCATAATTGTGTTATTGCAAGTTGAAGTAAACAGCACATTTTGTCTACATTATTCATGTCTAACTTCAAAGACTGTGTATTTGCAGGTTGACAATGGCCAGTTTCGTTAGGCGGGTAGATTCCTCAATGATACAAACCTTAACAACATCTGTTAGAATATTCAGACATTATCATTTCAACACGAACCAAACTCTCAGAGTTCCATACCCATTTGCTTCAGTTCAGAGTACTGGCCGAAACATTGTGGCGGTTTTCTGGGACTTGGACAACAAACATTCAAGATCAGTATCTCCATTTCATGCTGCTATTAGACTGAAAAAGGCTGCTGAATCATTTGGGGCTGTTCGGTGCAAGATAGTTTATTGTCAAAGGGTAAAATTAGTGGGAAAATACTCCATGAAAATGGAGAAGTATAAAAACGCTGCAAGAGATATTTTAAATCCAAAAGTCGGGTATGGATTGGGAGATGAGTTAAAACGGGCAGGGTACTGTGTTAGTGTCGTTCCAAATAAACCGCAAGCTGCAGATGTTGCATTGAGAAACCACATGGTGGATATGATGGATAGACGGCAGATGGAGTGTTTGATACTTGTGTCGGATGATTCTGATTTTGTGGAGGTTATGGAAAAAATCAACTTGTGGAAAATGTAATGTCACATGTCAGCTCTTGTGTTTTCACTACAAGAAAGTAGGCTTTAGTGGCGACACTTTTAGGGGCGACATATAAAATGTCGTCCCTAAAAGTCCAATCCGGGTTATGACTAATATGAAGAATTTCTGGCCATTGATGAGAAAAAGATCAATCGGTCAGGAATATATCATTCACTTGTTTCCCCTAAATGAGAATAAAACCCTTTCACACGTTTCCCCATGAAAAATTTTCATCTTCCCTCTAATTCCTCCTCCATCGACGGTCAACAATGAAAGTTGAACAACACAAGCAGCGGAATTGGATGGAGGAACCACCAACGGACCGGCAGGTTCCACTTTGGTCATGCCGTTCTCTTGAACAAGCCAAAAAATCATAAGTTAGGGTTTTGTTACATGATTTTGTTTAGTGATTTTAAGTTGTGGTTACGTTGAGCATAGGCATCTAGCTTTTGGTTGCTTGATTGTTGATGAATTTCTTTTTTATTTAACTTAATTTGATGGTGTTTGGGTGAAACCCCACCGGACGACAACCGGACGCCCCTATTGCTTCAGTTTCATGTGGTGTTTGTCTTTGATTTGTGGTGGTGTTGCTCAATAATAACAATAATAATATGGCCAACATTTGCTCGGATTATGAAAAAAAGTGAAGTTACAGAAATACATAACAATTAACCAACAAATCACTGAATCAATCACAATTATTTTACCTTTGCTTGGATCTAGAGAAACAAGCACATACATTAAGAGCCAGTATAATGCTTAACCCTTTAGAGGCAATTGTCTGACCAATTCATATTAGAGCTCCTAACTATTCAGACTCTGTATAATACTTAACAATTCAGAGGCAAATGTCTGAACCATTCAGACATCTGCTCACGAAACAAACAGTCTGAACTATTAAGTGCTGAACAGTAAGAGGTCTCAACCATTAAGACTCTCATTAAGAGGTAAACAAATGTTGGTGCACTTGTGTCTGTACTTTGTCTGTATTTTGTCAGGATACCAAACGATGTCTTGTGTTAGTCTGGTTTACGTCTTAGGTTTGTTAATATGTGTGTTCGATGTAAGTTTGACCAAGTCAACCATCCTCCTGGTTTGACTTGACCAAACAGTTAGCACATTGTTTGTAAGATGTTTGTGTCGAAGGATGAGTCATCGAAGGATTGTTTATATCCTTCGATGAGCTCGAAGGATAATCCTTCGATGGATATAGATGGACCTCGAAGGATATCATCCTTCGAGGTATATGTGGATCCTTCGATAGGTTTTAGATCGATAGATGATCCTTCGATCAGGCTATCTGATCCTTCGACCAGACGAGCTGTGATGGGTATATATACTCATGTAATGTGTTCACATCATTGTGTGTGAGATGTGAGTGAACTTAGTCTTGTAGAGAGCGTATTTTCAGTTTGGTCAAGGGCTGTAACCGTGTCCACTGAAATACAAGAGAAAACTTTGATATCTCGTGTGTCTACCTTTCTCTTTGTAGCTTGTGTTCTCATATAAACTACCGGTTTGCATTCTAGCTTGGATTCCGCACTTGCTAGTGTGTTAAACATAACAAGGATAAGGTTTGACCTCATCCTCCGAGGGACCTACAAGTGGTATCAGAGCCGTGGCTCTTTTCCTTGTTAAAAAAACCGAGTTTATACAAGACTTTGGAGTGTTTGGACAAAACTCACATGGTTTAGCACCCGTTTTTAGTGTTTTTCTTGCATTTCTTGACGTAAAAACGTGTTCTAAACTAACCGGGTGTGTTAAAGGACGGGTTGGGTAACTTAAAAACTTGTTTTTAAGAAGTTTGGTAATTTCCGGCCAAATTCCGGCTTACTCCGGTGACCGGTTTTCTGGATAAGAACTGTCTTTTTAAGTAATATTTTATTGTTCAAATCTTGGTTTGGTAAAAGGTATGGTCTGAGCATACCTTCTGCCGAAAGCTTTCTACCAACCCATCACCTTTTCACCAACCTGTCACTTTTGTCAACTGTGTCAGTACAGATCGAAGGATATCCTTCGAAGTCGAAAGATCATCTTTCGATCAAAGGAAGTTCGATAGATAATCATCCTTCGAACATCCTTCGAAGTCTGTGACTTATCCTTCGATCCAAGGAATCTTTTCGAAGGATACATCTTTCGATCTACAGTTCTGGTTCGAAACATAAGGATCTTTCGATTGGAGAATCCTTCAAAATCATTGTTCGAAATTCAACAGTGATCTTTCGAACACTGTTGATCCTTCGAACAAGTATTGATCCTTCGATCCTAGTCTGTTTAAGTTTAACAAGTTTGTGTTTTTCTCGTCTTTCGATCAGGGATCCTTCGGCTGGTTGGTTGTTAACAAGGAGAACCCGAGAGAACTAGTGTAACAATTTTTCTTGATCAAAAATGAATTCAATGTGGGGTACTCCGATAAATACAGAAATGTATTATGGTACTCCGGCTCCGGATTCGGGAAAGTATAGAAATACTAGTTTATCTCCTGCATGGGCCGAATCTCCCGTACCTGTATCTTCGCAAGCTAATGCTATATCTACCGGTCAATGGGCATTCGTATCAAATCAAACTCCAAGTATTCAAAGCATTTTGTTAAGCGAGAGTGAAACGGGAAGTTTGAATAGGCCTCCAAAGTTGATGCACTTAAGTGAATATCCGGGATGGTTTGATAGATTTCATACATACGTCCTTGGTCAAAATACAGAATTGTGGTTGCGTTTCATCACAAATTTTGATCAAACAATAGAGGTTGCCGCTTCATCTGCTGCTACGTTTGCCGATCTTACGGAAGATCAGAAGAAGGTCTATGACTTAGAGAAGAAAGCGTATGCCATTCTTACTCAGGCGTTAAGCAAAGATATTTATCATCAATTTGTCAGTTTCAAGACAACGAAGAAGTTGTGAGACGCATTGAAGATAAGGGGCGTAGGAAATGAAGCGACACGTCAATTGAGAAAAGACCTGCTAAAGAAAGAGTTTGATGGTTTTACTTGTATGGAGAATGAATCTTTAGGAGATTTGACAAGTCGATTTAATCATTTGCTGACTGAATTGGCAAATATTGGGGTTGTAACAACTTCAGCAGAGGTAGTGAAAAAGTTTGCAGATGCACTGCCACCTCAATGGAATACTTTCTTGGAAATCATGAAGTACAATGGCACTTTAGCTACAACAAACTTCAATGACTTTGTTCAACTCCTGGAAAACAAGAATCAGGAAGAAACTCTCAAGGCGAAAAGAGTTCCAGTGCCACAAAATCCTGAAATGTATTATGGAACTTCTAGCACTTCTACAAAACCTTCTTCACACGCTCCAATTCAAACAGTGTTTGTGTCTAGCACTGACATGTATGGCAATCCTATCCAAGTTCCGGTCAAGCCTCCTCCAACAACAGACATGTACGGAAATCCGCTTGAACCAGTCCCTCAACCAGTACCACAACAGCAAAGCCAACGACCTATCAGAGCAACTGATATGTTCGGAAATCCATTACCTGTTCGATCTACCGGACCAACAGATTTATACGGGAATCCACTTCCTCCTCAACAGCAAGCATGTTATGGAAGCACATCATCTGCTAGTCAGCAATCAAAGCCAAATATACAGTACGGCTCGACACCTCAAGTTTCTCTAAAGTCAGTGTTGAAGTAGCAAAAGAACATATGGAGCTTCTAAACACTTTGGTGAGCGCATACTGTGGATTAGTGGAAGGTCAGATTGGCAACATTAATCTGACTCAAGAAGACTATCAGCAGATCGATAAAGAGGAGATGGAGATGATGGACATCAAGTGGGCCTTTGCCAGTGCTGTTAGGCGAGCAAAGGATTTCATGGAAAGAACTGGCAGAACCAGCTTGGAAAGCAAGAAAGACACCAAGTATGGATTTGATAAGCAGGCTGTTAAGTGCTTCAATTGTGGTGAACGTGGTCATTTCAAACGTGAATGTACGAGGCCATCTCAACATGGAAACCAAAATCCTTTCAGAGGTCAAGGCAACAGGGCAAATCAGAACCAAGTAAGGAACAATGAGCGCACATTGGTGCCTGTCAACAACCAGAGTCAAGCAGGACCATCTAATGCCAACCAGGCACTTGTGGTTCAAGTAGATGAAGGTTGTGATTGGTCAATTCAGCTGAGTGGTGATGCTCTAGATGGAACAGCATGTTTTGCTGAAGTGGTTAAGGATTTAAATCACGCCAGTGGTGGAGAATCTTCCACCAATGGTGATGAATCTTCTGAAGATGAAGACAGCTCCTGTTATAGTGGAAGCTCAGATGAAGAATCCTCCACTTCAGGTAATGATCATGTGGATGAGACATCAAGTGCGTCAGTCGATGCAGATATTGATGAGCTTTTGGAAGAAGCTACAGCAGGAATTGAAAGAAGATCTATTTTGGTGGATCAAGCTGCTTATTCTTCGTCTTCTCTCCATTCAGCCTTTATGGCTAATGTCGACAGTTCATCAAGTCAGGTATGTGTCGATGAACCCATTGCTGTTAGTTGTGATAACTGTGATAGTTTAAATGTTAAATGTGCTGATTTAGAGGCAAACATGTCTGAGTTGCAAGGCAAACATGATGCTTTACAAGCTAGTTTGTTTGACTTGCAAGACAAACATGTTTCTTTGAATGATAAGTGGTGTGAATTGCAAAGCGAACACGAGGCTTTGCAAGACAAATATGATGTGACATTCATTCACAATCAGAAGTTGACTGTGGATCTTTCGAAGTGCACTGAAGCCAACATGTTTTATGAAAACCATGAAAAGGAGTTTAAATCGGTAATTGAGAAATTAAAGAAAGATAAAACCGAGCTAACAAAAATGGTTTCCAGAAAACAAACTGACATTAATTTGTATATAACTCGCCTTGAGGTAATGCAAAAGGAAATGGCTTGTGTCAAAATTGAAAGTGAGGCGATCCAACTTAAGCTAGACAATTATTTGAGCTCTAGCTATGTGTTGGATCACATCATTGACGTACAGAAAGAGAAACGGGATGTCACATGCATTGGATACAAGAAATGTCCACCACCTGTGAGACACAATTATGATGCCATGCCTGACGAGGAGGATAGAACTTTCTTTGAACCATCTGTTCCTCTAGATGTTAATGAATTTGCAACAGGACTCGGATACAAGAAAGAAGTATCATCAGATTCGGATGTGTCAACAGATACTTGTGTGTCTTCTGCTGAACAGAATCAGGATCCTCCAGTTGTTGTTGAGGATGCTGATTCTTCTGATGATGAATCTGATGATACTGATTCAGCAAAGTCTGATGCGGTGATAAAAGAAGAGGACATACCTCTTGAGAATCATATTCTGTGTGATCCTCCTGCAAAACCCGCTAAGACTGTTGCAATCGAGTCCTTGTCTGCACAAGAGTCGGAGAGTGTGGATTTGCTGTACACTCTTGTTGGTGATGATAAAATTTATTCTGACAAAGATTTTCCGATTAAGAATGTAAATCAATCCCTAATCAGTAAAGTTTTTGAAAATTCGACAAGTAAATTTCTGGGTAAGAAAGGATCACACGTTGTGGTAACACAGTGCCCTCCTATCCCAAAGGCTGAAGTTAGAAAACAATTTGGCAATCAGAAATTACCAACAGAGAAAAGGCAGCAAAATCATAACAAACAAAAAGGAAAATTGCCGGCTCAAAGTCAAAAGAAGCCAAATCAAAAGAAGAACAAGAATGTGAACTTTGTGAAATCTAAGGGAACGGACAAAATTGAAACGTTTGAAAACCAATCTAACTTAGATTTTGTCAAGAAAGCAACTGTGATGAAAAGAAATGAACCAAATAGTTCAAAACCTAGTACCTCAGGATCACAAAGTTCATCATTATCAGCAAGACGATCACATGATACTTCGGGGTTTGTTGAACGAAGATCATGTTTTGAATGTGGTGAAATTGGACACATAATTCGAAACTGTCCGTATCTTCATAAGTTGAAAGCTAAGGATGATGATCCCCGTGACCAAATTGACCGCAAGCGATCTGTTTCATCAAAACCAGATCCCCGTCTTATAAAAGAAAGGGAAAAGAAACAGAAACGCCAACAGGTCAAGAAAATTGAAAAGGCGATTAAAACCGATGTGGTTAACAAAACATCTGTTTCTGTCAAACCAAACAATTTAAAAACTTCAGACAACCATGAAGTTAAGTTTTTAAAGAATAACACTGGTATAACAAAACAGACCTGGAAACCAAAAACGGTTATTGAATCAGGGGGACCATCACAATTTTCAAATCATCAAAGAATAGAAGTTATTGTTGTTGATGAAAATGGAAGACCCAAGACCACAATGGCTTGGGTCCCCATCTCCAACTAATCATGTGAGTTCATGTGCAGGGTGTTCCAGGAGGAACTATCAGTAGTCATTGGATTGTTGATAGTGGGGCATCCAGGCACATGACATGCGACATGAAGCTTCTCTAAGACGTTAAATCTATTAGAGGAGGTTATGTTGCTTTTGCTGGAGATAAAGGCGGATATATTACGGGTGAAGGAATGATTTCCAACGGGGTTGTTAGCTTTGATAAGATCAACTTCGTACAACAACTTGATCACAATCTTCTTAGTGTTTCTCAAATCTGTGATAAGCAGTTCTCAGTACACTTTGATGCAAATGGATGTTATGTGCTGAAACCCGGCTTCAAAATTCCAAAAGAATGGATTCTCTTGTCTGCTCCAAGGATAAATGATTTATATGTCCTTGATATGAGCCAAGCTATCACAACGTCTGCACAAGCAACCTGTTTCGTTTCCAAAGCCACAGAAAAAGACTCAATCTCTTAGCACAGACGAATGGGTCACATTCACTTACGCAAAATGAATCATTTGGTGTCAAATGAATTAGTGAATGGTGTTCCTCTTAAAAATTTCCATCTTCAAGACGTCTGTGTTTCGTGCCAAAAAGGAAAACAAACGAAGAAGCGACACCCGATAAAGAAGATCAACACGGTAGCTGTTCCTCTTGAACGTTTGCACATGGATTTGTTCGGTCCTGTCAAGCACAAAAGTATTAGGAATGATCAGTATTGCCTCGTGATAACTGATGATTATTCAAGATTTTCTTGGGTGGCGTTCATGGCACATAAGAGTGAAACCTTCGGTATTATCAAAAACTTGATCATTCAGATTGAGAACCTATATAAGTTGAAGGTTAGGCGGATACGTAGCGACAATGGTACTGAATTTAAAAATCATGCCATGGCGGAGTTTTGCACTTCAAAAGGTATTCTTCACGAATTTAGTGCGGCTTATACTCCTCAACAAAATGGCGTCGCTGAACGTAAGAACCGCACATTGATCGAGACTGCTAGGACTATGTTGGTAGAATCGCAGTTGCCCATTCCATTCTGGACTGAAGCTGTGTCCTCTGCATGTTACACGTTGAACCGAGTCCTTACAGTCAAAAGGCACAACAAGACCTGCTTTGAGCTTCTTAACAAACGGAAACCAGATTTGTCATATCTTGAACCGTTTGGAGCTCCTTGCACACTAATCGATCCTAATGGAAAGTTTGGGGCAAGAGCCATTGAAGGATACTTTCTTGGGTATTCCACCCCGAACTTAAGAGTCTGGAATCTAGAGACTAAAAGGGTCGAGGAATGGTCTGAAGTCAGAGTACAAAGGCACACTTTGCCAGTTAGAAATCCTGGTCAGCCTTGGATGTTTGAGTACGATGACTTTTTCAATTCGATCAATGTTGAAGCAGTTGAAGAAAACGCTGCGGCAAGAATGTTTTTCGAGAGTGACAATGCAACAGATTCACCGTTGGTTCGTCCCATTATTGTCAATCAAGAACCATCTTCAGTGAATAATAATGCTCTCGATAATGAGGATTTTCACGATGCTACCGAATTGAACGAATCTTCAGAGGATGATGAATTTCTAGATGCAGATCAAGAAGCTCCAACAACAGCAGTTCATGGTACTTCAGAGGGTACTCCTCCAGTGGACGCCCCTAGAACAGCTGAAGCTACTGCATCATCCTCTTCGTCAATTCCGGGTATTGAATTAGTTGTTGATCTCAATCTCAACAATCTGGGTACAAACATTCCAGTTCAAGAAAATCCAGAAACAAGGATTCACAATACCCATCCTCAACAAAACATCATCGGAAATGTACAGAGTGGCGTTCAAACAAGAAACATGTTGCGAAACAACAACAATGCAGGCTTGTATGCGGCGATTAGAGAATCTGGTCAACAAAACGATTGGTCTTTCGCGTGTTATGTCTCACAGGAAGAGCCAAGAACTTGGAAAGAAGCTTTGAAAGATAACTCTTGGGTTGAAGCAATGCAGGAAGAACTGCAACAATTCCAGAAGCTTGGTGTCTGGAAACTCGTAGAGAAACCTCCTGGTTACAAGAAGATTGGTACCCGTTGGGTGTTCAAATGCAAAAAGGATGACCGTGGAGTCGTTATTCGAAACGAAGCAAGGCTAGTCGTTCAAGGTTTTCGTCAGATAGAAGGGATCGACTACAACGAAGTGTATGCACCTGTTGCACGTCTAGAAGCAATTCGGATCTTTCTGGCTTATGCCTCATTCAAAGGTTTCAAGGTATACCAGATGGACGTGAAAAGTGCATTCTTACATGGTGTGGTGGAAGAAGAGGTGTACGTCGAACAGCCTCCAGGTTTTGAAGATCCTATCCATCCCGATCGGGTTTGGTTGCTCAACAAAGCTCTCTATGGTCTACATCAAGCACCGCGAGCTTGGTACGCAACCTTATCTAATTATCTGCTGGAGAATGGATTTCGCAGAGGTCTTATCGATTGTACTCTTTTCATCAAAGAACAAGATGGAGATCTTCTACTGGTTCAGGTATACGTTGATGATATTATTTTTGGTTCTACTAATGATGTTTTGTGTAGGAATTTCGAGCGCATTATGCAGGATAAATTCGAGATGAGTGCTATGGGGGAAATGACCTTCTTTTTGGGCCTACAAGTGCAACAAACTAAGTCTGGGATATTCATCCATCAGACTAAATATGTTGGTGACATCTTGAGCCGGTTCCAGATGTCTGATGCAACGCCCATCGGTACCCCATTGCCGCAAAATCACGGAATTACTCCAGACTTGAAGGGTGAAGCTGTTAGCCCCTCATACTACCGCGCGATGATCGGATCTCTTATGTACCTCATAGCATCAAGACCAGATATAATGTACCCAACGTGCCTGCTTGCCAGATATCAAGTCAACCCGAAGGCCTCACATCTTGCAGCTGTAAAAAGGATTTTTCGTTATTTGAAGGGTTGCCCTGACACCGGTCTATGGTACCCTAGGGATAATAACTTTGACTTGATCGCATTCAGTGATTCTGATTTTGGCGGATGCAAAATCGACGGCAAATCCACAACGGCTGGATGTCAGTTTTTGGGAAATCGCCTAGTCACATGGCAGTGCAAGAAGCAGACCTGTGTAGCTACATCAACATGCGAAGCTGAATACATTGCTGCCTCAAGTTGTTGCTCCCAAGTCCTATGGATCCAACAACAATTGCGAGACTACGGTTTTGAATTCCTAACTACTCCTATTTACGTTGATAATTCTGCTGCCTTACAGATCACTAGAAATCCTGTGCAGCATTCAAAGACCAAACACATCGAAATCAAATATCACTTCATACGTGATTGCTTTGAGAAAAGGCTAATCGATGTTGCTTACGTCCACACTGATGACCAACGTGCCGACCTTTTTACCAAAGCATTTGACAAATCAAGATTTGACTATTTATTACTGGTAAACGGCATTAAGGTCAAGCAAGAGTAAAACCAACATCGGAAAATCATTTTTGTAAATACCTTTGTGTTTTAAATTTGTCTTAGTTTATTGATTTTAGGGGGAGTAAATCCAAAATTTGAAAATCCAAAAACATCGAAAAATTTTAAAATCACAAAAACATTAGAAAAACAAAAATGAGTTTCCTGGCGAGCAAAAGAGAAAATGATAGTACATCAGTGGTCTGTCCAAACCTCTTTAAACCCTTAAATGAAAAACGATAAGCAGCTCTATATAAGATGTATCGGTAGGCTCACAATCATTTTAAAGTGTGCAGGGTGATATAAACTTAAATCGACTGAAGACCAGGTGGGAACCATTCATTGGCATATGGTCTTAGTACCGAAATTTCGTTTGAGAGATTGCCGAGGTTCTGAGATATTCGGTCTTTATGCTGCTTATCATCTGGGTATCATGGTTGTATCTTTTACCGAAAAATAACGGGGACACAAGTCTAGATCTTCCATGATACTATACATACGTGTACATATTGCATTCGACCTCAATAAGTGATCAACAATCACATGTCCAATCAAAATAAGTGATCATATATCACATTTATCCGGGAGTCAAGTTCGTCTCTCTGCTGTACGAAAGTACTGACCTGTTCACGGACTTGCTCCTGTGCCCTCATGCATATGAAAATCAAGTTCCTCATCAATAAGTGATTCTATCACATAGGGCTTGTTTTCAATCAAAATAAGTGAGTATCTCACATCATATACGGTCAAACAGATGATAATCGGTATACTCACCGGTAAGATGAACCCTCGTGCATACCTTGATACGGGAATGTGTCGTGATGTGGATGAACACCGATCGGTAAGTATAAATCATACCTTAACGTATCCCCTCGCCATGATTACATATGATAAGTTGAGCTTATGTGGACAACAATACCGATAATTGTTATAGGATGCTCATCTAAATGTTAACTAATTGAACAACAAGAGCGTTTTGGCATGACCGTACACTGATATGATTCTCTTACCCTCGAAACTCACAAAAAGAATGTCTGTAAATATTTATTTAATGCTTTCAGTTTCTGCATCTTTGTATATATCTATTTACTGCTTTCAGTCTTTACATTTGAAATATTCAAAAAGTCCAAAAAGATTTTAGGTGTGTTTTAATATAAACTTTATAAAAGCCAAAAAGATTTTATTTCTATTTTATTTTCGATCGTACGATGTTGGAGCTCGAGTCTTCGTTACCTGAAACCTGATTGAAAACCAAATCGACTAAATCTTCATAATCGGTCGAAATTTGCAAGTTTTGAAAGTTAAAAACTAAAATTGAAAAATTTGTTAAACTTTCAAACTGTCGGATGGTAGTTGATTGATATATGGTCATACGTGTGTCATTTGTTTAAATGTTAACTATATTCCAAGCAGTTGTTCTCATTACGCGTTTAGATTTCTTGCATGTGCAGATTCTAAAGGCAAGGGGAACATGGTCGATGACAAGCTTCGGAATGAAGACACAGCATGAAGGCACTCAAAAGATAAAGATGATCGAGTTGCCGCTGACCATCATCAACACCACAAGGATCTCAAGTTGTAAAGATCAAGACTTTCACGAGCATAACTCAAGGGGGAGCTTATGTTAAGGGGGAGTTTGTCAACACACTTCCTACATGAAACGGGGAGTTTGTTGGTACACTTTCTGCTTTCAAGACGTGAAGACTTTAAAGATCCTCCGACATTGAATACTTGAAAGGACGTCAAAGACTTGAAGACACGAAGATCGAGACAAAGCTACAGCCAAGGGGGAGTTTGTTGGTGCACTTGTGTCTGTACTTTGTCTGTATTTTGTCAGGATACCAAACGATGTCTTGTGTTAGTCTGGTTTACGTCTTAGGTTTGTTAATATGTGTGTTCGATGTAAGTTTGACCAAGTCAACCATCCTCCTGGTTTGACTTGACCAAACAGTTAGCACATTGTTTGTAAGATGTTTGTGTCGAAGGATGAGTCATCGAAGGATTGTTTATATCCTTCGATGAGCTCGAAGGATAATCCTTCGATGGATATAGATGGACCTCGAATGATATCATCCTTCGAGGTATATGTGGATCCTTCGATAGGTTTCAGATCGATAGATGATCCTTCGATCAGGCTATCTGATCCTTCGACCAGACGAGCTGTGATGGGTATATATACTCATGTAATGTGTTCACTTCATTGTGTGTGAGATGTGAGTGAACTTAGTCTTGTAGAGAGCGTATTTTCAGTTTGGTCAAGGGCTGTAACCGTGTCCACTGAAATACAAGAGAAAACTTTGATATCTCGTGTGTCTACCTTTCTCTTTGTAGCTTGTGTTCTCATATAAACTACCGGTTTGCATTCTAGCTTGGATTCCGCACTTGCTAGTGTGTTAAACATAACAAGGATAAGGTTTGACCTCATCCTCCGAGGGACCTACAACAAACAACCCCATAATTTGATAGTGTTTGGGTGAAACCCCACCGGACGACAACCGGACGCCCCTATTGCTTCAGTTTCTTGTAGTGTTTGTCTTGGATTTGTGGTGGTGTTGCACGTGTAATTGTAGCTACTTCATTTATCTACGGATCATTAGTATGAGTTTGAACTATTTTCCTCTTGTGCATTATAAGTCCTTTGTTGATCCTAATATTTTAGTTTCAGCTCACTTTTTATGTATGAAAAAATAATGTTTTGTATTTTCGAAGAGAACTTTGGCAACTCACAAAAAAAAAAAGGTAAAAAGTGAAATTTTGTGCTCTCAATGGCTAGAGAGCCATAACAAAACTTAAAGGATTCAAACAACAGAAGTAGTATCAGTTCTTGAATGGGACAAGATTTAATTATATTACTTGTGGCCATGAGCTGTGATAATATATTATCGGGCCTCCATTTGTGTCATGGTTATGTTGTTCACAGAGCCGCCCTCTGCATTCCCTTCGACTAAGGTTGTCATAGACACAGTGCTGTCAACGAAGAATGCTGGTCGTTTCGGGACAGGTAACAACAAAGTGTCGTTGTTAAGCATAGATATCACCGCAGACACCACTGGTCTGTCCACTGCGTTTTCTTGGACACAGAGAAGTGCAACATGAATAGTCCTCAACTATTGGTGTTCAACACAACTATCAGCAAGAGTTAGATCCTGCAATTGCATTGCATCTCCTTGTTGCCACAGCTCCCATGCCTAAAATCATTTACAAGTCAATTGTGTATGCTACATTTTGAGTTTTGGGCTCAAACAAATTACTGTTCTTGTACACTAGATGAAGAATCAAATTTGCAAACTAGACTTACATATCCAATAAGATTGACTGTTTTGTCAAGATGAGAGAAGCACATGTTTCTTCTTCCACTCATAATTTCCAGGATTAAGACTCCAAAACTGAAGACATCCGAATTCACCGAGAAAGTCTCATCCATTGCATACTCCGGGGACATGTAACCACTACATAATGTAACTGAATTAGAGTCGGTAAGAAAACAATTATAAGTAATCCGACTAGAATTTTTTTTTAGAGTGTGTTCATACTATGTACCAACCACCCTTTTGGTTATTGCTTCAGTCTCATCTTGTTTGAAAATTCTTGCCAGACCAAAATCAGAAATTTTGGGGTTCATACTTTCGTCTAGCAAAACATTACTAGCTTTAAGATCTCTATGGATCACTCGCATTCTAGAGTATTTGTGTAGATAAAGTAATCCTTGAGCAATTCCCTCAACGAAGTTCCTTCGTTTTGGCCAGTCTAGTAGTGCTTTCCTTGTTTCGTCCGTTCAATGGCTTTTAATAGGTTAGCAAACTGGTATCAAAGTTCAAACCATTTTAGACATGTAGATAGATATGTTTCTTACCAAAGATAAAGAAATCTAAACTCTTGTTGGGCATGTACTCATAAATTAACATCTTTTCTTCTTTGTGAATACAACAACCTAGAACTCTGACAAGATTTGTATGTTGAAGTTTGGCAATAAGTATGAGTTCATTCTTGAATTCCACAAGCCCTTGTCCTGATGTTCTTGAAAGCCTCTTGATTGCAATTTCTCGTTCATCGCTAAGTTTCCCCTTTTGTCATAACCACAGTAAATTGTGCTTTTGTCAATAACATAATTAACCAACACTTCTAAAAACACATGTCAAACGAAAAGATACAAATACCTTATAAACAGGTCCAAAACCGCCCTGTCCAAGCTTATTTTCATTTGAGAAATCATCCGTGACTGTTACTATAGCAGCAAAGCTGAATACTACTATATCTCTTCCTTTTCTGAGACCTCCTTCAGTATCACTTGAGTTATTGAAGCTTTCGGAAGCCATCAACTCAAGAAAATGTTTGTCGTCGTCCTTTTGTCTCTCATCTACAATCAAAACCATGTGAAGTAGGTATATACTTCAAAAATAGACCAATATAATGTAGATGTTGACTGTTATACCTTCTCGTTTAAGCTTTGTATTTTTACGATACCACAATAGACTGAAGCAAACGAGCAGTAGAAAAATGCTAGCAACAATGGGTGCCCAAATCAAGGTTTTAGCATCCTTTCCTGCATACATCTTGTGTTAGATCTTGACACCATATCCTCTATTCAAGCTTCATGTACATCCTAATTTAGCTCAATAATAACAATAATATGGCCAATATTTGCTCGGATTATGAAAAAAAGTGAAGTTACAGAAATACATAACAATTAACCAACAAATCACTGAATCAATCACAATTATTTTACCTTTGCTTGGATCTGGAGACATAAGCACATACATTTGAAGAGAAGTCGATAGTGGATCAACAGAAAACTTGGCTGATTTGTTTCCTGTCCATATATAACATCCAACTCCATAGTATGTAAGCGTGTCAAACGCCAAACAATGACAATCATTCAAACATCTCACCATACAATCACTAAAGCTTAGGCTGTAATTATGATAAGGTCTAAGCTTAACCATGCCAGGAGTAAATTCCCCTTTAAACAGAGTAAAATTATAACCTTTACTCCTACACTGAGGCAACTTAGAAGATGCCACACACCCATTACCCGAATCATACCCATAACAGAACAAAGGGCTCCATAATGTATTGCTTTCACCATCTAAATTAAACTTGACCCTTTGCAGTCAAATACCACATGGGTTTAACACCATTGATGCTATGGTAACTGAAATATCTTTCTTCGTTACTATATACATAACTGAGATTGTACCTGTATTGATTAGAGGGTTTGTTCACATCCATAAATTTAAATGAATGATTTTTCGAATCCCCACTGGTCCAGTATGGCTGCCCACGTTTTCGAATTATCAATCTGTGAGAATTTTCTCCATTTGATTCCCAACTCATCGTAAAGGCACCAAATTCGGAGATTTCATCGCTTAGCCAAGAGGTTAAGTTCCAATTATGGCCCGTTCTAAGGTCGGACCCAAGTTTCATACCTGGTAAAAGTACGTTAGTTGGATAATCAAAACTTCTCCAGAGAATTCGGCTGTCAACTTCATTCTTCAGCTGGAAATCACCCGAGTCTTGAAGAGTTGCAGTCAAATTAAGACCAGGACCATATTGATTATCTGAGATATTAACAAGGGTTGTTCCTCCAGTGGCAATGATCAGTTTCCCAGTGTCCATTGATTTCTAAATGAAAAAAAAAGCCTTTAAATAGGCATACAAACATTCAAAACAAAAACATGAACATGCAACTAAGAACATGGACTTAATGCAATTACAATTAACATATTAACTACCCACTAACATGATTAGAAATGAAACAATTTAAACGAATATTAAAACTAGGATGATGAACGTGTGCATGGAATTACGGTGGTTCGTGTCACACACACTTTTACGCATATAACACATTATAAATGAAATTTATAAACTATGATAATTTTATTTACTTTTTGAACGTGATAGATTTAAAAGACAATGAGCTAAAGGGTGAATTTTTATTACAAACAGAAACAGACAAATGTATCCATAATATCCCACTTGAAAAGATAGGTTTAGGGAATATAAGACGAGGGTGAACATTCTTATTATTCTAAGGCCATGTAAAGTCATAAAGCCCCTTTGGGGGGCGTTATGCGACAAGTTGCATGCCACGTCATAGAGATAGGGGTGTTCATCGGTTCGGTTTATGGTTTATTTGGTTTATTTGCTTCTGTTTATTCGGTTTTCAAAATTTTATACCCCAAACCAAACCAAATTAGGAATATGCAAACCGAACCAAACCAAACCAAATTCAATTCGGTTTGGTTTCGGTTAGAAACCAAATAAACCAAATTATAACTAAGTACTTTTTTTCCTAATTTATATTTATGTTCTAACTTCAAAACATCAAATCAGCAACTAATTTAAACCTAACAATATATAAATAAAAGAAATAGCAAAATAAAACAAACATATCTATAAAATAGTCGTACACACAACCACAAAGCTAAAACTTCAAAACATAGATCGTAGAAACTATAAATAGTCAACAAGTCTAATGGCACAAAAAATAAATAATCGTCAAACCATGGGGATACATATACTTGGATATTAGACTTAGTATTTTGGGCTAATAAATTGTATATAGTTTATTAAACATTATTATTTTTATTTAATAATTAATTAAATTGACGGTTTATTCGGTTATCCGAATAAACCAAATAAAAAAAACGTGGATCGAAAAACCATATTCACAATTCGGTTTCGGTTGAAAACCAAACCAGAAAAAGAATTTGTAGTTTGGATTGGTTTATTCGGTTACGGTTACGGTTCGGTTTACGGTTTTCATTTGGTTACGGTTTTTTCTGAACACCCTTACATAGAGGGGCTTAATGGGGCGTTATATCACTAGGGCGTGTAGTCATAAAGCCCTACCCATCATTACCTAATCATTAATTTTCATTTTTATTAATTATTTAAAAAAAGACTTTCTATTTTTTTTATTTAATCTCTAAATTATATAAAAAAACACTTTTATTAAATTAAAAAAAAGCACCAATTATCAAAAATCCTAAATAAAGTCAGAACATTGACTTTAAATGTCAAAATTGCCAAAATACTCATATGAATTAAAGCAAATAGAATTAGGTTTAGCATAGAAGCTTTGGTGGATCGATCTCCTCCGACAACCACCGGTGTTCACCTCAGTTACTTCTTCACCGTTAACCACCTTCGATAACCACCACTGCCGGTCATCATCTTCATCGTCTTTTAATCACCACCACAACCCCTCTTCTCCTCCAACCACCCTCCTCATCTCCGGCAGACCAGTCATAATCACCATTTCCGTTCACCAAATCACCATCTCCGTTCACCATATCACCAAATCACCCAACTCCAGCTGCCTTCACCGTCAATCGTCAACCCTCACAGAATGAAAACGGGAGCTCCGATTTGTGAGGTAAAACCTTCTTCCTCGCGCCACTATGCTCATCACATGATCTCCAAGTTTCTACCCCATAGCGCCCCCTGTATTGATGTTGGGCGGCGCTATGGTGCGCCATAGCCCATTTCCCCGTGATATACCGCCCCATTACACATGCTCCGAGAGTTAGTTGATTCTTTCTTGGACTTGCTCCAAGAGCTAGCGGATTCTTTGTTGGACCAAGTTGATAAGGGAAGGGAATGGTTATCTACACATCCCCCAATTTATCTACACACCCATCTGCCATATACTCCACACATAGGTCTTGAAATTGTGCCCACCCATACGCAGCAGCTTATAGCGCTATACGTCTGAGCTCAAGCTCATCTATTTAATGCCAATCATTGGCGGTTAGCCAATGATTTTCCAATGATTGGAATGTTTTAGATGGAACAAGTTTGGTGGGTTTAATGTTTGAAAATGGGGAAAGTCGTAAACTATTATTATATAAAACGTCATATATTTTTTTATAAAATATTGTTATAAAAATGGGGTAAATTACACTTTTCGTCCTTTATGTTTGTACCGGATTGCAATGGATGGAATGGGATCAAATACAAACACTTAAGTTTGTAAGAACCGTAAGAACCAACACATACTTGACAAGTGTCCATCAATAAAAAATTAGTTTAGAGGTAATTTAGACCTTTTGACCATATTTATTTATAACTAATTAAAAATAATTACAAAAAAGATAATCAGCACAACACTATATAATTAGCATAACATCGTTAATTGTTCTTCATTATCAGCACATCGTCCTCAATCGTTCTCCATTATCAACATAAACGACATTAGCACAACATCCTCAATCGTTCTCCATTATCAGCACACCAGATGTGCTGATTATATCTACTTTTGATGTTTGTTTATATTATTTTGTAATTAACACATAATCAGCACATTATCAGCACAATTATAAAACACCTTTTGTTAACTTTTTTAAAAATCACTTTTATAAATACAAAAAAGGTATAGCAATATGGTACTCATATTAAAGATAAAAAAATACTTGATTTTATGGTATATATATTTTTTTTTAAATAATGAAGTATATAAAAGTTATTTTAGTTTAAAAAACCTTGGTGGAATTTGTTTTTAATGGAAAATGGTCAAATGACTAGCAATTTTACAAAATTACCCATAATTTGTTAGTAGTAATTTTTAATTGTAAGGGTTTTATTTATAATCAATATCAACCCTTGATTTAAATTATCAATGGTTCAGATCTGTTCTTACGGTTCTTATAATTAGCACTGTTTGTACAGGATCTCAACCCTGCAATGAATAACCTTTAACTTCAATAATTACAGTCACAATTCTTTATTTGCAAAACCCGTTACACTGTACGTTCTTTAGCACTAACCTGGTTAAACTTTTTTGTTAAGTTTATTCACTTAAGGGTATTATGGTAAATTCATACTTTTATTTAAATGTTTAATAAATAAAACAAAAAAATGTATATAGGCATCATCTTCCCAATTTTCCTAACCCTAAACCTTAATCACCACATCTTGCCACCACCACCACCTCATCTCGCCGCCACCACCACCTCATCCTGCCCCCAACCTCTGCAACTCCCCCTCTCTCCAACCTCTATACTTTCTGCTCTGTTGTTGAATTCATAATCTTTGGATAACGAGCAGTGGTGGAGGAGAAGACGAAGCCAAAGAAATGGCTGTTGAGCTGACCAAAACCCTAAAAGAAGGAGAAAGACTCGTTAGCTCGACCCGAAGACCCGACGAAACCCTGCGCAAACCCATTTGGATCAGGGCTAGTTACACGCCTCAGGATGAAGTCGCCATTTACAAATCCAAAGGCTCTCTCGTATGTGACAACTTTCAAAAATAATGGTAATTTTGTACAACTTAAACACTTGATTTAACGTTTAATTTCGTTCATTACTATTTAATTATTACATGATTAGGTCGTACAAAGTCTAGCAATCATAGGGTATGGTTATATATGTCAAGCAACAATAATACAATCGTCACGTCGCGAGAAAACTGCAAACTATGTCCTAATATGTTGGCAAAATGCTGAAAACACTATTCACCTTAACACACTATTCATGCCAAAGAACACAAGATAAGAAATAGTAATTTTAATCATATTCGCCCGAGTATGATGTCACTGTTGCCATTATTAATCAAACATCCCCGTCGTGGGAAGATGCTCGCACTAGTCTTCAAAAGGAACAACAAAGACAAGCGGCCCGGGCAAACCATACTCAATATGTCCTTGTTACCCCTCATGTACCCTCTACGAATACCGACTCCTCTCACCCACCCAATAACCCACCTACTAACCCACCCATACCCAATGAACCCAATCGCTACCCCACATATTCGCCCCATTCCTATTATCCTAAGCGACCTCGTGGACGCGGTCACGGCTATCGAGGTGGTCGTGGCCGATGTTACCGTGGCCATGGCCAGTAAACCAACTATAATTGCCCCCCCCCCCATAATTCTCAACCCTACTAGCCCATCTACGACCCTCAATACCTACCGGCCCAATACAATAATTGGCACACCCCTCCCACCCTTTATCCTTCATAGGCCTGGGCCCTAAACCAACAGCCCCCTCCTTACCCACAAGCCCAATATAACCAAGCCCACTTAGCTTATCATCAAGCCCAATTACCACCTATACCCCAAACGCCCCTGCCCCGACCCAATTCCACGACCCGGTTGCGTTTAACGCTCTCAGTCCTACGGACATTGGTACGGCACTATGCAAATTCACTCTCAAGACACCACTTGGAACATGGACACCGGAGCATCGTCACAAATCACGGCTAATCCTGGTAAACTTTCAACTCCTTTGTCTTTTTCTTCTAGCACTATACTTGTTGGCAATGGCCAAAATTTCCAATTCACGGATCTGGAAATTCAATCCACACCATATCCACCAAAACCTACCATCTAAATAATGTCCTACACTCACCCACCGTCATAAAAGATTTACTTTCTGTTCGTAAGTTTACCCGTGATAACCAAGTTAGCATTGAATTTGACCCATTTGGTTTTTCTTTGAAGGACCTCAAGATGGGCACCTTCCTTTCGCGCCATGACAGCACGGGGGACCTCTATCCGCTCACACCGCCCACCTTCCCTCTTGTTTCCACAGCTCACCCTACCCTGTGGCACAACCGTCTCGGTCATCTTGGCGCTAGAATTTTAAATTTCTTGTCTAGTAATAATTTTATTCATTGTAATAAGACTACTAGTCCTTCCGTTTGCTCTTCTTGTCAAATTGCAAACAATCAACGTTTACCATTTAATGATTCAAATTCTGTTACTTTTGCCCCCTTTGATATAATTCAATGTGATTTGTGGACTTCTCCACTTTTGAGTAAAACATATTACAAATATTACATGGTACTTGTTGACAACTTTACACAACATGTTTGGGTATACCTACTTAAATTCAAGTCCGAAACCTTCTCAACTTTTGCCAAATTTCACAAACTTATACATACTCAATTTAATTTCCTCATTAAAACTTTTCAATGTGACTTGGGTGGCGAGTTTGATAATCACAACTTTAAAATTTTGCTTCCCAACATGGCATGGTCCTTCGGTTTTCTTGTCCTCAAACATCTCCCCAAAATGGCAAAGCCGAACGAATGCTACGGCGTCTAAACAACATCATTCGAGTGCTTCTCATACACGCCCGTCTCCCTCCCGATTTTTGGGTTGAAGGACTACACACCGCCACATATCTCCACAATATATTACCTACACCCAAGTTGAATCACCACACCCCGGCCTTTGCCCTTTATCATCGCCACCCTACCTACGACCATTTACGAGTTTTTGGTTGCACATGTTACCCAAATGCTTCTGCTACTCAACCTCACAAACTTTATCCCCGTTCGGCCCGCTGCATCTTTCTAGGCTACCCGTCCAATTTCTGGGGTTATCGTTTCCTAGATCCTTCCACTGGTCGCGTCTATTTGTCCCGTCACGTCGCCTTTGACGAGACCGATTTTCCCTTTCCAACTATCTTCCCTTCATCCGATTACCACTTCTTGGATGACGACCCATACCCCATCCCCCTCCACCACGAGTCCGCTTCAACCCCTATACCTCCCACCGTCCCAACATCTCCTCCTACGACCCACCAGCCCAATATTCCGAACCCACCTCCACCCGTGACCAGCCCCCTCCCACCTAACCCGTTGCCACAAAAGCCCGTGACCAGCCCCCTCCCTCCTAACCCGCTGCCACAACAGCCCTCCCCACCCACTACACCGATCCACAGGTCCACCCATAACCAACTAAACAATCACCCCATGCTTACCCGATCCAAGGCTGGGATCACCAGGCCCAATCCCAAGTTTAATCTCACCAACCCTTCAACTACCTCTACTATTTCTCCTCTCCCAACCTCACACCAAAAAGCCCTTCTAGATCCAAATTGGCATAACGCCATGTTAAATGAGTACAGTGCTTTGCAGGAAAACAAGACTTGGGAATTAGTTCCTAGACCTGATGGGGTTCCGATTATTCGGTGCATGTGATTGTTTCGCCACAAGTTTAAGGCGGATGGGGCTCTCGAACGATACAAAGCTCGGTTAGTAGTCAATGGCAAGTCACAAACCGTTGGCATCGACTGTCATGATACTTTTAGCCCGGTGGTTAAACCGTCCTCAATCCGCACCGTTTTAAGTCTCGTGGTATCTAGAAAGTGGCCAATACACAAACTCGAAGTTAAAAATGCATTTTTACATGGTAACTTGGAGGAAACAATCTTTATGCACCAGCCACCAGGGTTTGTTGACACCACACATCCCACACATGTTTGCCGGTTAAAGAAGTCCTTGTATGGCCTTAAGCAAGCCCCGCGCGCGTGGTACACGCGTTTTTCAAACCACTTACTTTCACATGGGTTTCGTAGCAGTATTTGTGATTCGTCACTTTTTATTTATCACCGGGGCAATTCCATGGCGTATCTTCTTTTATACGATGATGACATCATCTTGACGGCATCGGATAATACTCTCTTGACCTCTATCATTACTATGTTATCACGAGAGTTTGCCATGAGTGACTTGGGTCCTCTTCACCATTTTCTGGGCATTTCGGTTACCCGCGACTCTAATGGTTTGTTCTTATCTCAGTCTCAATATGCCCGTGATATTCTTCACCAAGCAAACATGACCGGATGTAAATCATGCGCCACACCTTGTGACATGGCGTCTAAGTTAAGCGCAACCGATGGAGATCTAATTGAGGACGACTCTCTATATCGAAGTCTTGCCGGTGCCGTTCACTATTTAACGTTTACGAGACCCGACATTACTTATGCGGTTCAACAGGTCTCTCTGTTTATGCATGCCCCCCGTGAGCCACATTTTTTTGTTTCTCAAGCGTATACTACGCTATCTTCAGGGAACTCTCGGGTTTGGTATACACATCTCGGCCTCCTCCTCTACCGCTCTCACAGCGTACTCTGATGCCGACTAGGGAGGCTGTCCCGACTCTAGACGGTCCACTTCTGGGTACTGAATTTTTATGGGCGACAACCTCATCTCAAGGTCTTCAAAGCGCAAACCAACAATTTCTCGATCCAGTGCTGAAGCCGAATACCAGGGCGTCGCGAATGCAGTTGCCGACACCAGCTGGCTTCGCAACCTCCTACTCGAGCTACGGGTTCCTATCAAAACAGCCACCGTCGTTTACTGTGATAATGTGTCTGCCGTGTATCTATCCGCAAACCCGGTCCAACATCAGCGAACAAAGCATGTTAAAATGGATATCCACTTTGGCAGAGTAAAAGTGCACATCGGTTATATCAAGGTCCTTCACATGCCCTCCTCATCACAATATGCCGATATTTTTACCAAAGGCCTTCCTCAAACATTGTTCGAAGAATTTCAATCCAGTTTGAGAGTTCATCCACGCTCCAACTGCGGGGGACTATTAGAAGCTGTGAATATTTAGTAAATATAGTCCATAAATATAGTCTGTAATTTTGTATTTGATTTATCTCCTTATGTATGCTCTCCCTATATATAGGGATGCTTTGTTTGAATGAAGGATACAAAAACATTACGATAACCATAAACACTTTTAATCCTGACGTATGGTAGTGGAAATCAGGGGACAACAACGATGACGTATGGTAGTGAAAATCAGGGGACAACAACGATGAGTTTAAGGTGAGTTCTCTAAGGAAAGAAATGGATTATATGCCAATGATACCAGAAACAAAAAGGCTTCTATGGCTGCATTGGTTACCTAAGAAGATCAATTGTTTTCTTTGGAGGTTAGTGCTTTATTTGGAGGTTAGTGCTGAATCGAATACCCACTAGAGACGCATTGGCGGTCAGAAACATTCCCATTCCCTCCATGTGGTTTGTACTTTGCGCGTCTAACATTTAATTGGCAAATCATCTATCATTTTCATGTGATTTTGCCTATCAAGGATGTCTCTCAATATCCCTTTGGATCAAGATACCATGGTCGAGATACCTCATTAGCGTGGTGAAACTTCTGGAATTTATTAACATGCATAAGATGGCTAAACTAAAAAAGAATGTGGTTTATGTCATCCTAGCCTCTACCTGCTAGACTTTATGGAATGTACGAAACAATCAGATTTTTAACAATAGAGCAACTTATGTATCAAGGGCGGTTAGTGATATCAAAGCGATCTCCTACCTATGGCATTGGGTAAGCACGGGTAAGTATGCAAGCTGGATTGATGGATCTAGATTGGAAGGACTGGAGTGCTTTTAATTTGTCCAAATTGCTCATGTAATGTTTATCAGTTTTCCATTCGTTATACTTGTACTCACTTGAGCATCTTGCTTATGTGAGTCTGTCTATTATTTCAATAAAATTGCCTTTCAAAAAAAAATTAATACGATAAATATACAAAGTTGATTGGGTTTGCTTTTGCTTTTGCTTATCTAGGGGAGATAATCATGAAAAAACTACATATAAACGAGAAAACTAAAAAACTAACTAAAAAAGCTTAAAAAACATACCAATTTGTTTTTTACAATTTTTTTAATTAAAAATCGCTATTTTTATGTATAAAAAAATTTTCAAAAAAAAAAAACGAAAAAAAAAACCTTGTACTGCACATGTGGATTATATGTATACTACACAACATTACATGCTTAAAATTAGCTTTTAAATTCAGTTCAGCTTTTAGGGTTAGGTTTTTTTGAGGTTTAAGATTAGGATTAGGTTTTTGAGTGTGGGGGAGGGGGGTTTAGGTTTTTGGGGGGTGTGGGTGGTGGGGTTTAGGTTGTTTTCGGGTTTGTATTTAGTGTTTAGTTTTAGGCTTTCGGGAGGGAGGTTAGGTTTTTGGGGGGTGGGGGTTTAGGCTTTTGGTGTGAGGGTGAATTTAGGTTCTTTTGGGGGTGAGGGGTTTAGGTTTTTGAGGGGTGTCGGTAGGGGGTAGGTTAAGTGGTTTAGTCTTTTTCGTATTATTGCACATGTGCAGTACAAACTTTTCTTTTTAATTCTTTATATGTAAAAACTAGCGAAAATTAATAAAAAAAATTGGAATGTTTTTTAGACTTTTTTTAATTAGTTTTTTAGTTTTCTCATTTAAACTAGTTTTCTGATTATTCATCCCATGATATTGATATTGATTGGATTTTTAGTTTTGACTTCTTTGGCCTCTTATTCTACACCTTAATACTTAAGTTTTGTCGAGAATATGGAAAACAAAAGGTTTCCTTATATAGGTTCCTTTAAATGACTTTGGAAAACAAAAGGTTTCCTGATATAAGTCCCTTTAAACGACTTCAATATGAGAAATATACAAACTTTACTGCGCTTGCTTTCTATTGATTGGGCTTCCTTTTCTAATTTGACTGCTTTTGGCCTTTTGTTCTACACGTTAATATTTAATAATAACAAAAATTACAAAAGTTTAGTGGCGAATATGTGAAACAAAAACAGTTTTCCGAAGCTATCATGTTGTTCGTTCTACACGTTAATACTTAATAACTAAAAATATATAAAAGTTTTGTGAAAAACATGTGAAACCAAAAAAGTTTCAACCTGTCGTGATGTTTTTTGATAACAGTAATACACCGAAAGTAATCAACAACAATCTAGACCCGTCAAAGACTTGACGAGGTTAACCCCAACATTTAGTTGTAATAATAATTAATTACAATTCCGATCAATAAATAGTAATGCTCTACGTCTGGAAAAACAAAAGTTGATACAAAAAACAATCAAATGAAGCAGAACATGGCATTTATTCAGAGCTTGCTTTTCTTCGTCTTGTTGTCTAATGGTAAGTAAATGTCTTTTGCAGTCACTATCTCAAAATACACTTACAAAACACTAAGATTTTGGTTCACATATTTGCAGGAGGCTACTGCAAATATCTATCTGGAGCCCCAGGAGCTTCAAGGAATACTATCACTGTTGTCAATGACTGTGGTTTCACGGTCTGGCCTGGAATCTCTGGCAGCCCTCTTCCCAGTATTACCGGATTTGAGCTCACAGCGGGTAACTCACGCTCCATTGAAACACCGGAAAACTGGTCAGGTAGATTGTGGGGAAGGACCGGTTGCACCTTCAATGGGTTAGGTCATGGGTCATGTAACACAGGTGACTGTGGCTCGGGTGAAATGGAGTGCAATGGAGGATCAGCAACCCCGCCTGTTACAATCGCACAGTTTGAGATCCACAAAAAATACTCAGAAGGGGTCGTATCATATGATGTCAGTCTCATGGATGGCTATAATTTACCGATTACTGTAGAGCCTATTGATCTTTCACCTCGTTTTTTATATGGTTGCCTGAAGAAAGGATGCTCTTCCGATTTGAATGAACGGTGCCCAAAGGAGCTGATGTTGAAGGGTGGAGGAGGGTGTCATACTCCATGCCAGGTCTTCGGCACGCCTAAGTATTGTTGCAAAAAGACGTGCGAGCCGACATCTTACTCTCGGTTGTTTACTTCAGCGTGCCCAAGATCCGATAGTCTTAGCAAGCCCTACGGTATCCGTCATGTTGCGTGTCACAGTTACAATTACACTGTCAGATTTTGTCCCCCCAAGGGCGCATTTTCATCAATGAACGTTGGCAGCCAACTTGATATCAATGATCAGCTTGTTTCCATCAGTGGAAATTTCACATTAGCGTTCATTGATCATTCTGATAAATTCTACGTGGGAATATGGTACACTGACGATGCTGAACAGCGGAAAGTATGGGTAGCCAATCCTAAAGCACCATTCCTATCCAGGTCGACTGTACTCTCCATCGACCCAAATACAGGAAACTTGATCTTCACTGATGCAGATATGACTCAGCTGTCAATTACTGACGTTCAAGCAGGTCCAAACCCAAACGTGACTGCAACACTTGAAGACAATGGTAACTTCCGCCTAATAAATGAAACCAACAAAAGGGTTTTGTGGCAGAGTTTTGATCACCCCACCAATGTACTTTTACCGGGTATGAAGCTTGGATATGACAAGAGAACAAGACAGGATTGGACATTGACTTCTTGGCTCAGCGATGATATCTCCGATTCAGGAGATTTTACTTTGAGCTGGGAACCAATTAATGAATCATCTCAAAGATTAATGATTCGACAAAGTGACGAACCGTACTGGACTAGTGGGTTCCTAGATGCTAAAACATCTGAGTTTATGTTCTTACTGAACAAAGATATACAATCTAAGTATAATCTCACATCTGTGTACAACAATGAAGAACAATACTTTAGCTACTACATAGATGATGCTGGCTCTGAGGATACAACTGATCCTTTTCCCATGTGGATTTTGACACCTAACGGGCAGATTACAAATTATAGTATTTCCAATCCAGGGACCCCTAAGTTGTGTTACGGGTACAATTCAAGTAATGGTTGCCTGAACCCAAGTGTTCCCGTGTGCAGAAGAGAGAACGATTATTTTAGTTACCGTTCTGGAGAGTTTAATCCTCAAACGACGAGAAATAGTACTGATAGTAATTCGAGCATAAGCATTAGAGATTGTTTTGTCAAGTGTTGGAATGATTGCATCTGCGTGGGGTTTAATAGTAGTAACACCAACGGAACCGGTTGTGTTATTTGGACCGGAAGCAATAACTTTTCTGTTGATGGAGGAGACTATTCTACAATGAAGTATGTGATCAGCTCCCAAAGTCCTAATATAGGTAAGAATCTTTTAACATGTTTCTCTCTTCTTTATTGCTTCCACTGTAGCCTCATTGCACCAAACATGCAGGTCATGATCTTGGAAATAAAACAGAAAAAAACATGAAACTGATAGTGACACTCACTATTGTGCCATTGTTCCTCGGTTTGGGGCTTTTATGGTTTATGAAGAAGCAAAAACAAAAACGAAAAGGTACGTATAAGTGACTTGTTTATACCTAGCTGTACTACTAGAAAACTGAGTTTTTGCGACTGCGTTTGCGGTCGCAAAACAGTCGCAGTTGGTTTGTTGCAACCCTTTTACGTCTGAAAATGCTGTCGGAAAAACACGTGTTGCAATTGCCTTATTGCAACCGAGTTGCGACCGCTGCTATATTTTTGCCACCGGATTTTGCAACTATAGAAACGGTCGCAAATTTTGCGACTGCTTTTGGTTATGATCTTTTTGCGACCATTTTGCTTCCGGACTGGTTTTAGTGTTGATGCGACCGTTTTGTGACCAGACTGGTTTTGATCTTGTTGCGACTGTTTTTCGACCAAAATGTTTCTTTTTCCTTGTTTAATCTATTTTTTTTTATAGACCTGCCATAATGTTTCACTAAATTTTACATATCCACAAATATATCCAAATCATAATATACTAAACCCAAAATTTTTGACAATACAAATTCTCATAATTGTACAATCTTCCAAGATAGATATCAAACTAACGGTGATGACTGACTTTGGTTCATGGCTTGTATCTCCTTTAACCGGTCCCGGTTGATCCACTTTTCTAAAGACGTTCACTACCCGCAAGATTGATATGGTTGAGTACACCTTGCACAACATACAAATGAATCAAGTAGTCAATAACACACAACAACTTTTTGACCTCTCAGGGGGCGAGTCTTTGTTTTTAGTAGATTAGGGTTTTCTATTCAGAAGGGGATGACGGCGCAGTTTATTGCTCGTCTACCTGCTATCTTTATGTAATTTGCACTGGTGATTGGAATAAACAATTTTCATCAAAAAAAAATGTTCATAAATCAATGAAAATAATATCATATAATATAATAATATACCAATAGAGCACCGAAGCATTTTGTATTTGCAAGATCCATTCCATCAATTTGACTTGTCCAGAAAATGTTTATTCATTCTGCACAAGATAATGCTTCAATACTTGATGGGCCCACAGAGTTCAAATGAACGGGTTATTAGGTGGGTCCACATTAGAGCTCATTGTAAAAACTAGGAGACGTGTTTTAAATAATTAATAGTAAGCTGGTGTGGAAGCACAGACTCTACTACAGAGGGAGGTATGAGATAACCTGTGGTCTTTATTCTTTTTTACTTTTTATGGACATAGATATATTAGTAGTTTGTTGCTTATTTCTCCTATTGCTTTTGCTATTTATCTTCTTATTTTTTTTGTGGAGATAGATAACCTGTAGGTTTAGAACCAAATTGACCATGTTTTATAACAACCCGATTCCACCTACAACCATTTTGGCCCGTACCCAGAACGACCCGAACCTGGGATGACCCATTATCTCACTAGACCCGACCCGGCCATTTTGCCAAGAGTAACTTCAGACAAATGACATACATAATGAATACGCATTTGATTACTTTCTACTCTTGCTAACCTCATTTTGGTTAGGTATCATCATTTGTCTTGGTGGTAAATTGGGCAGATCGGAGGGAGTGGATAACAAGTCAAAATAGGTATTATAAGTCATCAAGACTGAGATATTTAAAAAATAAAACCTAAAATTTTTAAGAACAAAACAGACATACAACCGGAATATTGCAAATTAAACCTTAAATGCACAATGTTAAAGATGTGAAGAGTATACTGAACAAATAAAGGGAAAGCTATAATAGTTCTTGTGAGGATCTGCTATCAATCCGATAAGTTCAGGTCTAATCTGATTAACCTAGTTCGTTAACGTGCGGAATCCATATTTGATTAGGCGACAAATATAACTAGATTACTTTTAACACAATGTTTCATTAATGTTCAACTGTTACAGATCCTGGAAACAATTGGACAGGGCTTCATCGTCTTGTCCGCAAAACTGATTACCTAACACTAAGCTCGCACTGTATATATACTAATCTACCCTCGTGAGAACCTAGTCATCTACCTCCGTACGAAGTGACTTAATCACCTTCGTACGAGGTTACTTAACCTACCTTCGTACGAAGGTACTAATACATACATTTCCTTATGATCTAACATGTACACTCCTATTACAAACTCGATACGACTCGATGACGTAGGCAACAGACATATATGCATCAACAATCTCCCCATGCCGTAGTCTCGATGTTGTAGTCTCGATCATTCTTCATAAATCTTCAAAACTTTAATATCTTTGACGTTTCAGTACAGCAAATGTCATCAACAATCTTCCCCCTTACTTTGAGCTTGATTTGTAGACTTTGAATATCAACATGCTCCCCCTTTCTTTGAGCTTCCTTTATCTTTGTTCAACATGTCATCGCTCCCCCTTTCTTTCAGCTTCCTATTCAATCTCATTATCATTCAAATAAACATTTCAGTTTCAAACTTTGACATTCTAAAATCAAACATTTTCAAATCCCAAATTTTAAACATTTTATCGGTTTGAATAACCCTCTCAGTCAACCAAGTCCAGGTTAATGATCTTGGTTATCTGAATTTGTCTTCCAAGTTCAAGTTAATGACTTAGGTTGACCATTTGTGAACAAACTGATATTTTCCAGTCAAATTTTAAGTTTCAAATTAATGAACTTTTAATCATTTCGAAACATCATCTTATTTTAATTAAACATCCAATCCTATTATTCTTCAAAATTTTGTTCAGCATTTTCAGATTCTGAAAATCAGTATTCCATCATCGGCAGCCGAAAAATTAAGATGAAATAAAATCTTTTTGATTTTTCCAAAGTTCATGCTATAACACACTGAAAATCCTTTTGGTTTTTCTGAAATGAAATAACTATGTACAAACATATCTACAGACATTTTTTGTGAGTTTGTGTAAGTGGAGCATATTAGTTTTTGAGACATATCACCAGTACCGTTCATCTTAATTAAACTTTAAGTTCTAAACAGATTCACTTATATTGTCAATATACTGATCCACTTAAACCTCTACACATTTCTCTACTGCTTCGAGATACGGTAATTAGATGTCTTAGAACTTGACTTAATAGTGTTTCCCACCTCAGAATATACTCTCGTATCAAGATTCCCTGGATTTCATCTTACATGTGAATATATCACTACAAGAAAATGAAGTTAATGCAACCATGATAAAAAGTTGCATTAGGCCTTGAAAAGGTTGCATTAGGCCTAATGTAACCTTTTATCAAGGGCTGCATTAGGTGAAGTTGCATTAGACCTAATGCAACCATTTTCTTAAATAATTCAACTTTTTTTTTTTTGAAAGGGTTGCACTTGCTATTTAAATGCAACCTTTTTACATTCTAATGCAACTTTTATATTTTTATTTGCAACTTTGTTAACACTCAAATGCAACCTTTGCTACCTCAAATGCAACTTTTGCTACTCTAAAATGCAACCATTTTTATAATTTTCAGTAGAAAATGCAACTTTTTTATATCAAATGCAACATTTTTTAAAGATTTTAGTTACAATAAGTGCAACCTTTTTAAAAGTCAAATGCAACTATATAACATCATTGTTTAAAATACTAAATTTTCTATTTGATAATTCCACCAATGTAATAATAACATAAATATCTTATATAGTAATTTAACATATGTCCAAACTAAAAAAACAACGTAATGAAAACAAATTTGTCGATTACAATGATAAAAAGCAACAAAAACTTTCTACTCATCTTGAAGATCTTGAAGTACTTCAACGGGTAGCTTTTTCAAAATACTTTGTATCCTAGATTCAAAGTGTGCTTGTTGGCTGTGAAAATCTTTCTTGGTAGCTTCTATCTCAGCTTTTTTCCTTTGATGATCATCTTCAATTTCTTTTCTCATTTCAAACAATTGGGTTTTTTCAACTTCAAGGCTTGCTTGGAATGATTCCATAAGCCCACCCGAAATCATGTATGGTTCTTCACCACCATCCATTTTTTTCAACATTTTTTAGTAACACCCCTACAAAAAAGTCGAAGGTAGCCATCATGCTCTTTGTTCATTACAACCATAAAAGGATCCACCAAAGCATTTCCATCTTCGGGAGGTTTGTAATTTTTCATTTGTTCCTTTAAAAGAGAATAAGGAAATTAAAAAATATAAAGAAAGAAAAAAAAATCAGAAATTAATAAACCAGACCAAACAACAACATAACCAGAACAAGCAACTGACTTTTAAAACTCAACACATAAAAGATTCTTCATTTAAAACCCTCATAACGAAAAAATAGAAAGAACTTACAATTTTCGATGCCGTATCGTCATATGTGTCATATGTATCAAGATATGAACGTCCTTCGGTCCTTTTCCGTGTACGTTCAAACACTTTGGTTAAGCTAGGTAATTCCTTGTTTGGGTCGTGGTTTCTCTGTATTCATGGTAACATACACATATAAAAAAATCAGCATCTTGAACATTAGAAAACACTTATCACCAGCAACACCAAGACATATTACCATCTCTTCACGAATTCTAGCAAAACTTTTTGGGCCGGCTGTGTACATATTCTTTTGAGACATGCGAATTTCCTTAGCCCGCAAACAAAGATTCTGAAGACACATTAACATAAACGAATTAGCCAATAGAACTCTAAATAACAAATACTAGTAATAGATAAATTGCCTAGAATATTACCTCCACGTCTTTATTACTCCACAACCTCAACAATTGTGAGAAATAACAAATACCGGTTGTTTTGTTGTCCTTGTATCGATAGAAGTGTTTTTTCTTGAACCTACATTTGTGTACCTTGTAGTCGTTTCCAATAGTCTTTAAAACCCATGTTTTAGCAACAAAGGGTAGGGGTGTGCAAAAAACCAAATTAACCAAACCATAACTGAATTAACCGACAAAACCGAACCAAATAAAAAACCGGTGGGTCGGTTAATGGTTTTTTTGAAAACCGAAAGTAGCGGGTTGGTTATGGTTATCGTTTTTCCATACCCACCATAACCAAACCGAACCGACATGTAATAAATCTTTATAGGATTTAGGACTTTTCACCATATTTTTAATATTTGATGTTTTTGACTGAAGATTTTTAGTATTTATGGGTTTTTATATCGTTTTGTGGTTTTGATCGAATGTTTATTTGGATTTATGGACTGTATTATATCACTTTATTTGAATATTCGATAATAATTTGTATTAATATTATAGATTATATGTATTTTTTAATACTATGTAATATACTAATATATACAAATATGCAATAACAATTTATTCCATGTTAAAAAAAAAGCTATTTTTAGCTAAGCAAAATACACAGTTAACCACCCATAACCGACCCGCTATAACCATCAAAACCGAATAACCATAACTACCATAACCAATTGGTTTTGGTTATGGTTATGGTTATCCATTAACCGACATAACGGTTCTGGTTATGAATTTAGGTCAAACCGACCCATGCACACCCCTAGCATAGGGTACATCGTATTTTTCCTTAAAAAAGATTAGAATTTGGTTTAAATTAAAATGATATATAAAAAATAAAAGAAATAAAACTAATTAAAACCTTACCAAGACATACTCCCAAATTTTATCTTTATGTGGAACCTTATGCCATGAACTATAGGTCAACGGTGCATAACTATGATTAAGAGCTATTGTACCCAAAAATCGAGAGAATTTTCCGACTATATCCTTCTCCTTTGTTGTTGATTCCACTGGTTGTCCAAATTCATTACATATAATGACCTCTCATTCATCGACTTTTCGTGTGTGCACAAGATGCAGCATTGTCGGTCCTCTTTTATTGGTTTTGGATATTTCATATAATGACCTCTCATTCATCGACTTTTCGTGTGTGCACAAGATACAGCATTATCGGTCCTCTTTTATTAGTTTTGGATATTTCTGAAATCAAGTATACATTAAATATATATGTGTATGCGTAACCAATAATAATCCAAAATCATGGTATATGTAGTTAAACCGAACCTATTGTTTTTTTCTAATTCGGGGCGATGTAATTGATCTTAAACTAGTGTATTGTCCTCGCCTTCCAAATCATCATGGATATCATCCTCTTGTATCTCATCATCATTATTTGCAAATTCAGTAAGGTCATCATTCTCGTCATCTTGGTCTACATAAACTTGTCATTGTTATATATAACACTATACATATATTACAACAAAAAATGAACAAGCTTACTACTCAATGAACACAAGTACCTTGAGATCTCAAGTTATACCGCTCATTTCCATTATCCTCCAAACCTGTTGGTTCCATATCTAATTCATAAACATGTAAAAGCATATAGAAGTACATTAATATAGAAAGTAGTTGTATGACTAAATTTGAAATTACTCAAGGAATAAATGAACTTTAAGACTCAAAAACAATACCTTGAAATACGTCATCATCCTCGTCATCATCCTCATCAACCAGAACCAAACGTTTCTTTAATTCGTGTTTAATACAATTTGGCTTTTCCAAATTTTGTGTGAATGTCTCCCTTTGCTTTGTCCCTTTATTACTTGAAATTAATTCACCCATGCTCAGTGTTGCTTTATAATGATTCGCTTTCATTGTGTTTGAATCCAAGACTTTTGGAGCGATCACTCGATGTTGCTTTTCTAAAATAGCAATTTTATTCAAGGACACTGGTGCAATATATCATGGATGATGTTGCTATAACGAATGTCGTCTTTATTAGAAACAAGTTTTTATAATATAAAACTAAAAAAGTAACAATCTAATTACCTTTTTAGATGCTTCAACATTTGTATTAACTTCATAGTATTCTTCCTCATTATCATCATATAACCAAGGTTATAGTCTCCATCTCTCGCATTATGGTATGCTGGTTTCACTTCCTTGTTCTTCATCTTTTGACTTCCTGTCAAGCTTGTCAAAGAATTTGTAATGGTCTTCAATCCCAATTCTTGCATATTTCTATTGTTTTCTTGAACCCTCAAGTCCCTAGCTATCAAATACTCATTGTCTTGTCTTTGTACGCTTTGATTTTGTTTGCTTTTCTTTGCCATTAGACCTGCTCGAAGAAAACACTACAATAGTAGGCTTGATTTTTGCTTCATGTTTCTGGAAAGATTATCTTATTTGTAATATGAATATCTGAAATGCATCTTTTAGATTCAATATTATCTATGCTATACAAACCCAAAATCATTGGTGAAGAACATTATTAAGGACCTCCAAATACGAAATTTTATGGTAAAGCTATACAATCTGGTACAAAAATGAAAAAGTAATTATGAATGTTACACAAAATCATAAAATTTCATTTCATTTGTTGATATAATTTATCAAGCGACAAGCATGTACAAGGCATATTTTTTAGCAAATTAACAAATTTGAAAGCCTAATCCTTCAAAAAACCAAGATCCCTCAATTTATTAAACTCAAAAGTCAACAGACAATTAACAGATACCCTTTTATCAATATTATTAAACATACCTAAAGCATGCGATTGACTAGTCATGTCGTTAATATACAACAAACACATAATAGATACAAGAAACTTACGAAGTGATTTGTAGAACTAAAGGATAATAGTAGAACTGTGACCGGCCGTGTAGCAAACTTTGATGGATTACAAAGTGAATCGGAGAACTGAAGCCAATAAAAGAGTAGATGCAGGGGGCGGTTTATGGATCAGCTGGGGAGAAGAGGCGGGGGCGGTTTAGGGAACAATTAGGATTTAAAATTGTTAATTTTAATTGAAAGTGCCCCTATTTATGAAGCATGAAGATAGATTCTGGTTTGGAATTGGGGGAAATGTACATTAGGAGGGATTTTTTTTTATTTTGGTAGGAAGTGGGCAAAAGTAGGGGTTAATTTTAATATATTATATTGCTGAAAAAAATAAAAAAAAATATTCGGTATTTTAGTACATAAATTTGTGTTTTTTTTAGTAGATGTTAATTTTAATATATTAGATTGCTCAAAAAAATAAAAAAATATTCGGTTTGAATTGGTCGGGTTCGGGTCGACATGCAAATATTCGGGTCGGGTTCGGGTTCGGGTTCATATGTATGACATGATTTTCGGGTTCGGGTCATTCGTCTATAATTTTTGGGTTCGGATCGGGTTGAACCCGCCAACCCATGAACATGACCCATTTACCACCCCTAGGCAAAAGGGTGACTACGTGAAGGCCAAACTTAGCGTGTGGGTAGTTAACAACTAGTTTTACATTACTAAGCTAGCGAATTCCTATATATATATATATATATATATATATAGGGATGAGTTCATGGGAGAACCACCCTTATTGCGAGAACCGAGAGAACCAATGTGAACACAACCTAAAATAGCTAAAAAACATAAAAAAAAAACCTAACCCCCCCCCCCCCCCCCCCAAAAAAAAAACCTAACCCCCCCCCCCAAGCTAAATGCTAAAAACTAAAATCCCCAAAAAACCTAAAAAAAACCTAACCCCCCAAGCTAAAATGCTAAAAACTAAACCCCCAAAAAACCTAAAAAATCTAAAAAAAAATATAAAAAAAAATCTGAAATTTTTTATGCTCAAATCGCTACTTTTAGTGGCCAAAATTTTTTTTTTTTTTAAATTTAATTTATTTTTTGGCTTCGAAAAGTAGCAATTTTTATATAAAAAATATTAAAAAAAATAAAAAAAATTTGTGTGATTTTTAGCTATTTTTAGGCATTTTTGGTTGTGTTCACATTGGTTCTCGCGGTTCTCGCAATAAGAGGTGGTTCTCGCATGATCTTCTCCCTATATATATATATATATATATATATATATATATATATATATATGTATATATATATATATATATATAGTGGAGGGTTCAAATGAGAAGAAATTTTTTGTAAGAATAAAAAAGTACAATCTTCAACCAATAAGAATGATTCTTTTTACTTCATTTAATTTTTGTCTTTAATATAGGTGTAAGGGTATATTGGTAAAATTAGATAGATCATTAATTGTTAGTCTTCCTTTTTAATAGCTAACTAAATTAAAATTGTAACTTATTTTAAAAAAAATATATTTTTTCAAAGAAGAAAAAAATATTTTAAAGTGTAGGATAAAGTATAAGGTGTGTAGGATGAATTACGAGTTGTGTAGGATAAATTTCAGTATGTGTAGGATAAATTTCAAAAACGTGTAGGATAAATTTTGATGTGTCTAGGCAAAAATTTTAGTGTGTAGGATGATAGTCTTTTTGACTAATTAATTAGTCAAAAATAATAATAAATGAGATGAGAGAAAAACTATTTAATGTTTTACAATTGTACCCTTTGTTCTTTTTCTTCTCAATTTAATTTTCTTCTCAAATGAACCTCCCCCTATATATATATATATATATATATATATATATATATATATAAAGGGAGAGGATCATGAGAAAACTAGATATAAATAAGAAAACTAAAAAACTAACAAAAAAAACACTAAAAAGGAGGGGGGAGACTTTTAATGAAGGAGGGGGGGACTTTTAATGAAGGAGGGGTAAAATTGGAAAAAAATATATAACTTTTCAAACATTTCCTATTTCTCCATACGTTATCATTTTAAAACAAAAATGGCACCATAAGATCACAAATTTTTGTATCTTTCATTCAAGTATATTCGAGCATATTTTTTATGACATAAAAAAAGATTTATGGTGTCGTCTTGTTTTCAATACTATTATTATAGTAGTGCACATGTGCAATATAACATGTACTACAATTGCATTACATGCTTAAAATTAGCTTTTTGAGTCTAGTTTAGCTTTTAGGGTTAGTTTTTTTTGGAGGTTTAGGATTAGGATTAGGTTTTTGGGTGTGGGGGGGAAGGGGGTTTAGGTTTTTGGGGGGGTGGGGGGGGGGGGGGTTTAGGTTTTTTTATTGCATTACATGCTTAAAATTAGTTTTTTGAGTCTAGTTTAGCTTTTAGGGTTAGTTTTTTTTTTGAGGTTTAGGATTATGATTAGGTTTTTGGGTGTGGGGGGGAGGGGGGGGTTTAGGTTTTTGGGGGGTGGGGGGTGGGGGGGTTTAGGTTTTTGGGGGGGTGGGGGGTTTAGGTTTTTTTCGGGTTTATGTTTAGGGTTTAGTTTTAGGTTTTCGGGAGGGTGGGGGTCGGGGGGTTTAGGTTTTTGGGGGGTGGGGGTGGGGGGTTTAGGTTTTTGGGGGGTGTCGGTGGGGGGTGGGTTAAGTGGTTAAGCTTTATGTATTAGTGCACATGTGCAGTACAACAAAAAAAAAAATTTTTGAAATTTTTTTTCCATTCATAAAAAGTAGCAATTTTTAAAAAAAAAATTGTAAAAAATAAAAAATAAAAAATTTTGGTATGTTTTTAGGTTTTTTTTAGGCTTTTTTGGTTAGTTTTTTGGTTTTCTTATTTAAACTAGTTTTCTCATGATCCATCCCCTATATATAAATATATATATAGAAAAAGTGTATTGTACAAAATGGCTTAATGTACGCTACGTATGCGATGTGAAATCGCATGTTATAAAATAGCATGGATGAAATCGCATGTGATAATTTTGATGAAATCGCATGTTTGTTTTTTGTAACAATTCCGCATGTGGTAATTTTGATAAAATCGCATGTTAAAAAACCAACATGCGAAATTGTTACAAAAAACCAACATGCGATTTCAACGTGGGATGAAGATCTGACGGCTGAGATGATCGCGTACGTAATGTAGGATAACGGCTCTTGTACGTTAACCTAACTATATATATATATATATATGTGTGTGTGTGTGTGTGTATATACATATATATAAGGGGCCGCTAAAATGAAAACCACCCCCAGTTGCAAGAACCACTCTCCACCAATCAGATAATGACAAATAAAAGGGTAATATACTCAGTTAATCAAAACCATCAAATCATCTCTCTCTCCTCATTAAAGTCTCTTTTTAAAGTCTTTTCAATCTCTCTCCTCTTTTTGTTATTTTGTAAAAAAGTTTTTGTAAAAAAAATTGAAAAAAAGTTTTTGTAAAAAAAAAGTTTAAAACCGTAAAAAAGGTTTTCATAAAAAATGTAAAAAAAAAAATTAAAAACGTGTGTGTAAAAAAAGATTAAAACCGTAAAAGAGTTTCGTACAAATTTTTGTCTTTTGTAAAAAAAGTTTTTATGAAAAAAAAATACTAAAAATTTTTAGTAAAAAAGTTTTTTTAAAAAGAAGTTTAAAACCGTAAAAAACGTAAAAAAGTTTAAAAATGTGTGTGTAAAAAAAAATTTTGTAAAAAAAAGGTTAAAATCGTAAAAAAATTCCGTATAGATTTTTGTTCTTTGTTAAAAAGTTTTTGTAAAAAAACTTTTTTTGTAAAACGAAAGTTTAAAACCGTAAAAAAGTTTTCGTTAAAAAACGTAAAACAGTTTAAAAAACGTGTGTAAAAAAAGTTTTTGTAAACAAAAGGTTAAAACCGTAAAAAAAAATTCGTATAAATATTTGTTCTTTGTTAAAAAGTTTTTGTAAAAAAAAATTGTAAAAAAGTTTTTTTGTAAAAAGAAATTTTAAAACCGTAAAACAAAGTTTTCGTAAAAAAAAATTTAAAACCGTAAAAAAAAGTATAAAAACGTGTGTGTAAAAAAACGGAGCGTAAATACGGAACGTAAAAAATGGCGCGTAAAAAAATAGCACGTAAAAAAACGGGATGTAAAAAATGGCGCGTAAAAACGGAGCGTAAAAAACAACGCGTAAAACCGGGCGTTAAAAAAACGGCGCGTTAACCAGGCGTAAAAACGGCGTGTAAAAACGGCGCGTAAAAAACCGCTCGTAAAAAAACCCCCTCTTGAAACGTTTTTTGTAAAAAAATCCTGACAAAAATTGTTTTTTGTAAAAAAAATCAGATTTCAAAGTGTTTTTAATTAAAAAATCTGATTTTAATAAAAGACAATTAATTTAATATGACAAAAAACGTAATAAAAAACAATCTATACAATAAGACAAAACAAGTAAATTTACTAAACTATCCTTTTGACATTAATATATTAAAAATATAATAAGAAAAAAAGAATTTAATATTGTTTTTATAACTTTTAATTTTATCCACCCATCTTCAAAGATCAATCAATGGTTGGAAAGTGGTTTTCGTGGTTCTCTTAACTGGGGTTGTTTTTATTTTAGAGGGCCCCTATATATATATATATATATATATATGGTAAGGTTCATGCGAGAACCACCTTTATTGCGAGAACCGCGAGAACCAATGTGAACACAACCAAAAATACCTAAAAAAAACCTAAAAAAACCTAACCCCCCCCCCCAAAACCTAAACCCCCTACCCCCTAAAAAAAAAAACCTAACCCCCTCCCCCCACCCAAGCTAAAATGCTAAAAACTAAACCCCCAAAAAACCTAAAAAAATCTAAAAAAAATTAAAAAAAAAAACACAAAATTTTTTTTTAATATTTTTTACATTAAAATCGCTATTTTAGTAGCCAAAAAAAAAATTAAAAACTTTTTTTTGGTAACGAAATCCAGCGATTTTTTTATAAAAAATATTAAAAAAAAATTGTGTGTTTTTTAGCTATTTTTAGGTATTTTTGATTGTGTTCACATTGGTTCTCGCAATAAAGGTTGGTTCCTAACGGATACTTCTCCTATATATATATTTATACAAATTAACAATATATTACAATCACTAAGGTTGTGTGTTATGCAGCGGTAAAGGGGGGCGTGGCCTTGCCACCGTGGCCGCGCGGACGACGTCAGCACCGCCACAGTCGGGCTTAGTTGTGGGCGCGAGACAACAAGATTTGATTTTAGACAATTAAGGTCAAACATGGTCAATAATTGTTATTTTAGGCTAAATGATGGTAAATAAATGTTAATGATTGTCCACCTGGTTAAACTGTATAGCTTTACCATAAAATTTCATATTTGGAGTTCCTTAATAATGTTCTTCACCAATGATTTTGGATTTGTATAGCATAGATAATACTGAATCTAAAAGATCTAAGCATTTCAAATATCCGTATTACATATAAGATAATCTTTCTAACCAAAAACATGAAGCAAAAATCAAGCTAACCAGTGGTGGCTTTTTAGTAGGCTGATGAGCTTTCATAAGCTAACACCAGCACTTTGGTTTATTTCAGCATTTTATGTGAGTTGCAGAGTTCTGAAATTTTATTAAACGGGTCAAACAGTCCAACTTTATAGAAACACTTCGTTTTATTAAATGGCTCAAGCAGGTCAAGTCTTTTTAAACAGGTAGAACGATAAACGGAAAATGATAATTAACCGAAAAACAATCAAATAAAACCACAAAGAAATAGGGCACTAACTGTATTGTACAAACAGGGTTAGTATTTATCTTTACAGAATGATAAGTGCAAAGCACGCAGCCAAACCCCATCAAGGGTGGTTCTCTATGATGTTATCTATATGGTTACTTTACGAAGAGATGATTAACCGAAGAACTTATAATGGCTGGCATTCTTTATAATATTTCGCAACCCTCCAATTGGAGCTAGAATCATCAAATACATACCCAGCAAACTATATAGAAACCAACGAAAAAATTATATCATCTAAGGGGCATACCCCCATATCATCCCCAAAACAAGCTTAGGAGACCAAAAATAAGAAATCATCCATCCCCGTTTTGGAGTACAAAAAAACCTAGTGTTGGTCGTAATTACACTAACAATGCAACCTATCCAACTTTGATAATCACCTATACAAAAACGCCAAGGTTCAAAGCTGTAGGACAGCCCAGAAGACGCAGAAAAAAGCTTCTGATCTGATCCTTGTGAGACACTTTGGGAGCCCAGTTTAAAATTATTTTCAGCAGCAGGAAAACAGTGCCCCAAACATTATACCGCTTCCCAAACTGAAACACAAGTAACCCGAGCACAGTTTTGCAGCCAAATCTCCCACTTGCAACTCTCTTTATAACCCCGATTGGTCTGAACCAGCCCTCATGATGCAGCGAACACAAAGAAGATTATGAGCAACATCTGAAGATGATTTTAGAGCCGCTGAAGAACGGGAAGTTGTATACCAAGTTCCCTAAGTGTGAGTTATGGATTCGAGAAGTCATTTTCTCGGACATGTCATAAATGAGAAAGGTATACGCGAAGATTCATCAAAGATTGAAGCGATTAAGAATTGAGGAGCACCAAGGACTTCCTTAGAGGTGTGATAAACCTTAGGAATCGTTGGGTATCATCGGAGATTCCTAGGGAATTTCTCCAAATTAGCGCAGCCATCAACGCTATTGACTCAAAAGGATTTAAAGTTGAATTTGACAGAAAAGCAGGAGAAAGCTTTTTGGTTGTTGAAGGAAAGTTGTGTAGTGCACCTATTCTATCCCTGCCTGAGGGAAATGGTGATTTCATTATATATTGTGATGCGTCACGTTTGGACTTTGGATGCATGCTTATGCAAAAGGACAAAGTGACCACCTATACGTCCAAACAATTGAAAGTGCATGAAAAGAATTACACAACTCATGACTTAGAGTTAGGAGCTAGTGTGTTTGCCTTGAAGATTCGGAGACGTTAGTTGTACAGCACGAAGTGTACGATATACACTGATCATAAGAGCCTCTAACATATCTTGATAAGAAGAAATTCATTGTGACGTCGGGTAGAATTATTCAATGATTACGAATGTGATATTCGTTATCACCCATGTAAAGCCAACATTGTTGCTGGTGCGCTTAGTAGGAAGGAGCAAGAGAACCATTAAAACTTTGGAGGATACGTCGTGAACGTGTGCGACGGATTTCGGTGGAAATTGGGATACTCAACTTCCATTAGCTGAGTTTTCCTACAAGTAACAGTTATCACACGAGTATTGTAGCAACTCCATTTGAAGCTTTGGACGGAAGGAAGTGCCGATCGAACTTTTGTTAAAGTTGAAGTTGGCGAAAGGCAACTAACCAGACCCAAGCTTATCCAGGAAACCAACGACCAGGTTTGCCCAGATCAAGGGAAGGTTAAATGTCGCCATCGATCGACAGAAGAATTACGGGGACAACCGAAGGAAACTGTTGCAGTTTCAGATCAACATTGTATTTTGCTAAGGGTGTCACCTTGGAAAGGAGATATGATGTTTAGGAAAAAAGAGAAAAGCTGAGCCACATTGATTAGGTCCTTTCGAGAGCCCATCTGGAGTTGGATCAGTCGCTTATAGGCTCAAGCTACCATAGGTATTGAATGAAAATACATGATGTGTTTCATGTATCCAACCTAAGAAAGTGTCTAATGAGTGAGACACTGACCATACCCTTGATAAGGATTACTTAGGCGATAAACAGAAGTTTATCAAAGTACCTGTTGAAGTTGTAGATTGGAAGATTTATAAGCTTAGGAGGAGGCAGATTAAGTTAGTAAAAGTCCGCTGGAATTTCAAACGTGGACCCGAGTTCACATGGGAACCACAGGACCCGATACAACTAAAATATCCGTATCTCTTTCCGTCTAGTGCGAAATTGAAACCTGTAATGTAAAAATTTCGAGGATGAAATTTCCTAAACAGGGGGAGACTATGACACCCGACTATTTTGAGTCCGTACCGTACTAGTGTGACACGTGTTATGAATAAATAAAGGCAATATTTTAGTGAATGCGGTGTAATTATGTGATATTTAATGTGTTGGTAAATCCAAACTATGTTAAAAATTATGTTGGCAATAATAAGATAAGCGCTTATCGCGTAACAAATAAAATGCGAAACGAACGTCGGTAACCGCCCGGAAAATGTTAAAATCCTAAAAATATTCCGTTATGATTAAAATCCTATTTTTAATCATATTTGTGAAGAAAAATTAATTAAAACGCTTAAAAACGCTATTTTTCAAGTTAGAGATTATATTTTGATTGAAAGATGATACTTGATTGTGTATGTTAGAGATTATATTTTGATTGAAAGATGATACTTGATTGTGATGATTGCTTGAATGATTTATGTGACATGCATGTGAAACTTGTATGATTTATGTGATGAAAGTAACTAGAAATTTCTTGAAATAATATTTGATATATGTATGAGCATATGACCGAAATGTGTAGGCTAGTGTGATGATGATTGTGTTTTGATTAAGTAGCTTAACTTTGAATTGTAAGAACTATGGAAAGCATGCATGATTAATCAAAAGGTTTTCATGAAAGGTACGTATAAATCAGAATGTAAACTCACAAAAACAATATTATATGATGTGTTTTGATGTAATAAAACTATGTCATAAACTTGGTTGCTTCATATGTTGTACATATAGCTTAAAAAGTAGTAAAATGAGTGAAATTGCATGATTTTTGTGTCATACATGAGACCTGCATTATCATGAGTAAAATTATTATTTTGATAAGTAGTGTGTTATGTTAAAATATCAAGTCGTGATGATTTGGGATGGTTACGGTAAAGTTTGGTACGAAACTATGTGTTAAAAACGGTAAAAATCGGCTTTTAAAGTGATTTTTTTGAAAGTGTTTTAAATCTGATTATAAACTGTGTTTTTATGATAAATATAAGTATTTTAACTTATAATAATTATCTTTGGTGTTTGGTTGGTCATACGTGACTTCCGACGCCCGAAAACGCTACCGAAACGGTAAAATACACATATTTCAACGTACGCGAAAACGGGATGTTTAAAGGTGAGCTTTGTGTGTTATATATTGATATATGAATCTGAATATGAATATTTGTAATTTGGTTTGTTAAGTGATTACATGATAGAATGGATTGATGCTATGTTTACGCGTTTGTGCGGTAAAATCAGTAAACTAGATCAAAAATCACGTTATGTGTGAAAATTTGTGATAAACATGAGAATTATGCTTGAAGTAACTTGATGAGTTATTTGATATATATTAACTGTTTAAGTATGATATATATGTGTGAAATAACGTAATACATGAATTACGATATATATATATACACACACCTACCGAATATGTCCATACTTATGCATATATATTACGAAGCGCAACTCATAGATATATATTGTGAATAAGTAGACATAATAGAGAGTCACCAACAAAATCATTCAAATCGCGAAAATCTTAATATGTATATGTATATGAAAATACACACACACACACATATATATAGGGTAAGGTTCATGCGAGAACCACCTTTATTGCTAGAACCAATGTGAACACAACTTAAAATAGCTTAAAAACCTAAAAAAAAACCTAACCCCCACCCCCCCCCCCCTAAAAAAAATCTAAACCCCCCCTCCCCCACCCCCCAAAAACCTAACCCCCCCCCCCCCCCCCCCCAAGCTAAAATGCTAAAAACTAAACCCTCAAAAAACCTAAAAAATAATTTTTTTAATATTTTTAATGTTAAAATCGCTACTTTTAGAAGCCAAAATTTTTTTTTTTTTAAATTTAAAAAAAAATTTTGTTTTTTTGCTACTAAAAGTAGCGATTTTTTTTATAAAAAATATGAAAAAAAAATTTTTTTGTGTGTTTTTTAGCTATTTTTAGGCACTTTTGGTTGTGTTCACATTGGTTCTCGCGGTTCTCGCAATAAAGGGTGGTTCCTAACGGATCTTTGTCCTATATATATATATATATATATATATAAATGCCAACATAATCAAAACAAAGACTTTTCGAGAAAATCTCAAAGTTATGTGAAAATTCTAAGTATCGAAGAAACTTAGTTGTTTGTAGAATAATTGGTTATTAAATCGTTCTTACTTAATTTAGGACGTATAAACCAATTTGATGGATTGCGGTAATATTAAACGCACCCAAATGTGAGTGTCACAGAAACCCCTTTTTAAATGTTTTATATACTGTTTTCGGGGGAAGAACACACCTTTAAAAAGAAAAGTATATGTTTTCGTATAAAAATATACTTTCGAATTACATAAAAATGTATTTTCACGGAAAATATGATTTTTAAAGTAATATAATGTGTTTTGTAGAAAACACGAAATCAGATAGATGAATGATTTAAACTGTCTTCAAGAAAAACAAGTTCTAATGAAATAAATAGGTTTCGGGGAGAAACTGGGTAAAATGACGATGTTATGGGTATAACGATCGTAAAGATTTAAAAACATTTTTTTTTAAATCAAAGTTGGGACAAATTTGCCAAGTATCAAGAGTGTAAGTAGCGGCAATAGGCTTACATTGCGTGGGGGATGTCAGGAATTTGTACAACGCCAAATATTAAATTGTTATTCTGTAGGTTATATATATTGCTGTATTGGGGAATGCAAGTGGTTTCCTAAATGCGGGAAACTGGGCGCAGTTAATAGCATTTAATCATTAAGTAATGCACACGTAGAATCGTTAAAAGATATATTGGGTTGCCTACCCCGTCATGATCGGTCGCTCCGATCTACATAGCGGCGAATTTGAATTCTTTAATCGTCTAGTATTGATTAAAACCTCAATCTTAGTATATAGCTCGTAATGTCTAGCTAACTTACGAAACCGAAGTTATAACGAAAAATTTAATATTATTAAAAATCATGGGTATAAGTTTTCATCAGAGACATGCCTGCGGGGCCGTTTCGAATGAATTCTTCAATGAAATTTTACAAAGGAAATAAAATGATCTTTCTTAAACATACGTGAATTTTTTAAAACATAAAAATGTTTTTATCAAGAAAGATTTTCCTTACCATGCGGAATGCGGTACAGTGCCGATTCCAATAATATTACTATGACATTTTTTTTAAAGAAAATGAATGTCTTTCTTAAACATATTTAAATGTTTTCAGACCATTAAAGGGTTGAGATAAGGAAGTTTTCCTTAAAGAAATCGTTACGAAAATTATATGTGAACTCACCTTACTTTATGTTGACACTTGATTTTTACGTGTTCTTCAGGTACATGAGTTCTGCTTCGGAGAATTGTGGCTTGCGTTGTCGTGTGGTTGTGTGATGCTTATGTATTTAAAATAATGTTTGGACACTTTTAAACTATGGGACCGTGTGTAATAAGACCCTTAAGGGTCAATAAACTAAGACATGTTCGGGATGGATGTGGTAATCTTAAAAACTATGTTTTTAAATTAATCAAAATGTCCAAATTAACTATAGCATCGACCACAAAGACTTATATGGGTACCAACCTCCGTCACCGCCACATTTGTATTTCCGCTAAGACGTTTTTGGGGTGTGACACCAAAGCTTCTGATCTTGTTATTTCCTTGGTTTGGATGTGGACGGGGCTTGGCGAGTTGCGTCAATCCTCCTTCATTGTATTTTATTTTATGTTGGTTTTTGCTGTTATTTTGCTCCTTTCGTGGATTAAGCTCGTTAGACCCTGTTAATTAAAAAGGAACAATGAAACGAGCTTTTTCCAACATTAGTACTGAAAAAGGGTTGATTTTACGTATTTGATACAATTCATATGTTGTATTTTAGGCACATCACCATCGTCTAAAACGGTTGCAACTTTTGCTTTTTTCCATATTTCTCGTTTTTTGCAACCGCATTAAATAGTCGCAACTTTTGCTTTTTTACATATTTCTTGTTTTAAGCGGTCGTAACTGTTGCCTTTTTACATATCTCACGACAGTCACAACTTTTGCTTTTTACATATTTCTTGTCTTTGCGACCATGTTAAATGGTCCTAACTTTTGTTTTTTATATATTTTTTCGTATTTGCAACCGCTTTAGACGGTCGCAACTTTTGTTTTTTACATATTTATTGTATTTGCGACTGCTTTAGACGGTCGCAACTTTTGTTTTTTTATTTTTTCTAATTTTGTGACCGTTTTCCGACCACTATTCAACTATTTGCGACTTAAAAAATACGGTCACAAAATTTGTGACCGTCTTGCAACCAAATATGGGTTGGTCTTTAATTTTGCGACAGTTTTGATTTTGGTCGCATTTGCCTAGTTCTGTTGTTGATTCGTTGATACTGATTATAGAGTACATGAGAAGGAAAAGAGATGAATATTTCCTAGAGTTAGCAGCTTCTGAAAGCTTCAAGGATGTACATCAGATTGAGAGTGATGGCCGTTATGGAGATCTGTTATTGTTTAGCTTTGCTTCTATGATGACTGCCACCAGTGATTTCTCACCTGACAATAAGCTCGGACAAGGTGGTTTTGGACCTGTTTACAAGGTGATTTACTTTCAATTTTCATGTAATTGTCCAATTCTTGTATTTAGGACCTCTTATTTACTTAAAGACGATCCCATAACAATAAATATACAATATTAGGGAAAACTAAACGATGGGCAAGAAATTGCAATCAAAAGGCTTTCAAGGTTATCTGGGCAAGGGCTTGTGGAATTCAAGAATGAACTAATTCTCATAGCTAAACTCCAGCATACAAATCTTGTTCGGATTCTTGGTTGTTGCATTCACGGGGAAGAAAAGATGTTGATCTATGAGTATATGCCGAACAAAAGCTTAGATTTCTTTCTCTTTAGTATGTATTGTTTGTAATGTAAGCACACATATATATATGTGAGGTCTATCTGTTGATTTTAATCTCTGTTGGTGTATTTTAGATGAAAACAAAAGGGCAGATCTGGATTGGCCTAAACGGTTTAGTATCATTGAAGGAGTTGCTCAGGGGTTGCTATATCTGCATAAGCACTCAAGAATGAGAGTTATTCATAGAGATATTAAACCTAATAACATTCTGTTAGATGAGCATATGATGCCAAAGATTTCGGATTTTGGTATGGCAAGAATATTCAATCAAAACCAGACTCAAGCGATGACTAATAGGGTGGTCGGAACATAGTAAGATCACTATCTTCTAACTTCAAAAGAAGAAAAAAACAAGTAATGAAATATATAAATTCATGGTCCTTATATCAACACTTATATTGTTTTTCTTTTTGGAAGATCTTTTTGATTATTTCTTAAATATGTTATGTAAAACATTTTGTGTTTAGTGGTTACATGTCTCCAGAGTATGCAATGGAAGGAACTTTTTCTATCAAGTCTGATATCTTCAGTTTTGGGGTGTTGATCCTGGAAATCATTAGTGGAAGAAGAAACAGTAGCTTTGTTTATCTTGATCGGACCGTAAATCTTCTAGGATACGTAAGTGCCGTTAACAACAACTTTTCTACATCTTTCACATACTATAGTTCTTCAACGTGATATGATTAAACATACGCATGGATTATAAGTGATGTTTAATTTATTTTAGGCATGGGAGCTATGGCAGCAAGGGAATGCGATGGAGTTGGAGGATCCAACCCTTGGAGGTACTTGCGTTGTACAACAGTTCTTAAGGACTTTTCATGTTGCACTTCTTTGTGTCCAAGAAAGCGCAACTGATAGACCAACGACTTCGGATATGATCTCCATGTTTCTCAATGACACCATATCGTTGCCTACTCCAAAAAGACCAGCATTCTTCACTGGTAGAGTCGAGTCTAATTCAACTTTAGACCAAAGCAAACAGAAAGATTGGTCTATAAACAACACAACCATTAGTGCTATTGAGGGTCGTTGAGGCTTGAAGATAGCTTCTTTTAATATAATCTTGCAATTGTGTACTTCATAAGGAATCCCAAATTCGCCTTATGGTCTTTTGTTGTAAACTTTGGTCCATTTGCGATGTTGTGGGGAAGGCTGCTATTGGTAGCCACGGGAAGCCACCCATGGTGGGATGCCGTGGCCCCATATGTTTCTTCTATTATGTGTGTTTATTTTTATATAAACTATAAGAAAATAATATTTATACATGTTATTTTCATATAAAGTGGCAATGTTATCATAATTTTATATGTAGGGGATGCTACGCCCCAATCCAACCGGCTGGGGTCAAATGTATGCAATCCTTAATAGTTTAGCTATCCAATCTGCTACCTAATAAATGTGGGGAAATTGAATTTTAATAATCCTAACTTTATCTCGTTGACCGGCATTAACCCTAACTTAAAAAAATTCCCAAGGACAGTCCCAATTTTCAAACAATTTTCCTTCACCGAGCATTTTCTAACTAAGGTCTAACCCAGTTAGTTTTTGGTAACTTAGCTGATGACATGCACAATGATGTCATTTTTTATACAAAAAGACTCTTGTTTATTTAGTCCCAGCACCTTGTTGGTGCACTTGTGTCTGTACTTTGTCTGTATTTCGTCTTGATACAAAACGATGTCTTTGATGTAAGTTTGACCAAGTCAACCATCCTCCGGTTTGACTTGACCAAACAGTTAGACAATGGTTGAAAGATGTTTGGGTCGAAGGATGTGTCATCGAAGGATAGTTTATATCCTTCGATGAGCTCGAAAGATAACCTTCGAAGGATAGACCACGAAGGATATCATCCTTCGTGGTATATGTGATCCTTCGATGGGTTCCTGGTCGACAGATGATCTTACGATCAGTCTGTCTGATCCTTCGACCAGACTATCTGTGTTGGGTATAAATACCCATGTGTTGTGTTCACTTCGAGAGGGAGACAAGAGAGAGACAGACAAGTTAGACAGATAGAGTTGTGAGAGCATTCTGTTAAGAACACACACACACGAGAGTTAGAGAGAGTTTGCAAAACACATTTGTAAACATTGAGCTTGTAACCGAACCTTTCATACGCATTAATACAAGTGGTGTTAATCGGTGAAGATTGTGTGTTGTGTTTGTGCTTGTTCTATCTCGGTTTGCATGTTAGCTTGGATTCCGCACTTGCTAGTGTGTTAGACATAACAAGGAATAGGTTAAACCTCAACCTCCGAGGGACCTACAAGTGGTATCAGAGCCGTGGCTCTTTTCCTTGTTAAAAACCGGGTTTATACAAGACATTGGAGTGTTTTGGACAAAACTCACTTGGTTTTTGCAGCCGTTTTTACTGATTTTCTCGCTTATCGTTACGTTAAAACGTGTTCTAAACTAACCGGGTGTGTTAAGGAACGGGTTGGGTAACTTAAAAACTTGTTTTTGAGTTGTTTAGTATTTTCCGGCCAAAATTCCGGCTTCTCCGGTGACCGGTTTCTGGATAAAGTTTGTCATTTTTGGGGTATATTTTATTTGTTCAAATCTGTTTTTGCAGAAAATGATGGTCTGAACCATACTTTCTGCCAAAAGATTTACCAACCCATCACCTTTTTTTCACCAACCTGTCACTCTTTGTTAACTGTGTCAGAGCAGTTCGAAAGATATCCTTCGAAGTCGAAAGATCATCTTTCGATCAGTGGAGGTTCGATAGATCATCATCCTTCGAACCAAGGAATCATATCGAAGCATACATCTTTCGATCTACAGTTCTTTTTCGAAAGACAAGGATCCTTCGATTGGAGAGTCTTTCGAAATCATTGCTCGAAACTCAACAGTGATCTTTCGAACACTGTTGATCCTTCGAACAAGTGTTGATCTTTCGATCCCAGTTTGTTTAAGTTTAACAAGTTTGTGTTTCAGGTCTTTCGATCTCAGATCCTTCGACTGGTGTAACAATTTTTCCTTGATTAAAAATGAATCCAAGATGGAATACTCCGGTAAATACAGACATGTATTTTGGTACTCCGTCTCCCGCACCGGTATCTTCTAATGCTACTTCTACCGGTCAATGGGCTTTCGTATCAAATCAAACTCCAAGTATTCAAAGCATTCTCTTAAGCGAGAGCGAAACCGGAAGTTTGAATCGGCCTCCAAAGTTGATGCACTTATATGAATATCCAGGATGGATTGATAGATTTCATACATACGTTCTTGGTCAAAATACAGAATTGTGGTTGCGGTTCATTACAGATTTCGATCAAACAATAGAGGTTGCCGCATCATCTACTGCTACGTTTGCAGATCTTACGGAAGATCAGAAGAAGGTCTATGATTTGGAAAAGAAGGCATATGCCATTCTTACTCAGGCGTTGAGTAAAGATATTTATCATCAATTTGTCAGTTACAATACGACAAAGAGATTGTGGGACGCATTGAAGACAAGGGGCGTAGGAAATGAAGCGACACGTCAATTGAGAAAAGAACTGCTAAAGAAAGAGTTTGATGGTTTTACTTGTATGGAGAATGAATCTTTAGGAGATTTGACAAGTCGATTTAATCATCTGCTGACTGAATTGTCAAATTTTGAGGTTGTTACAGCTTCAGCAGAGATTGTTAAAAAGTTTGCAGATGCGTTGCCACCTCAATGGAATACTTTCTTGGAAATCATGAAGTACAATGGCACGTTAGCTACAACAAGCTTCAATGACTTTGTTCAAATCCTGGAAAACAAGAATCAGGAAGAAACTCTCAAGGCAAAAAGAGTTCCAGTGCCACAAAATCCTGAAATGTATTATGGAACTTCTAGCACTTCTACAAAACATTCTTCACATGCTCCAATTCAAACAGCGTTTGTAATAACCGAAAATTTAAAATCATAATAAACTAATAATATTAAAAGACCTAATTATTTTATTAAATTAACCCATAGGAAACCCTAATTAAAGACACCCAAGTAATTCCGTACAAACCCTAGAAATTTCAGAATTTTCAGAATCAGGATTAGGGCCCCTAAAACTCAGGGGGGGCATTACCTATTTGACGATTATCTCAATTGTGTGTTGTCAGATTCGAAATTATCTATTTTGTCAAGTCAGCTGAGCTAGTTCCAAACGTGGCTACCCTATAGCCTATTATGGAGCCTTACGGACCGCAACACTACCAAGCTTACGGTCCGTATGATGCCTTACGGACCGTAACGTTGGTAAGCTTACGGTCCGTAAGCTAGTTCAAAATCGTGTATAAATAGCAGGCTTTGGGACAGGTTTCTGGGCATTCTTTCGACGAGAAAATTCGTTATATTCTCTGAGTTTTAGTCCGAATACTACAATTAACACACATCATCATCATCATCATACTCAGTAAATCCCACCAATAGCAAAGCAAAGGTAGGGTCTGAGGAGGGTAAGATGTAGACAGCCTTACCTCTACCCCGTAGGAATAGAGAGGCTGCTTCCAGTGAGACCCCCAGCTCGATAGTAGTTTTGCATCAAGCCTTGGACATAAGGCACATAACACTCGGCAATCGGGACAAAGACCGATTAGTGCATGTACCCTTTTGTCTTTCAGCTATCAACGCCACCACATGATGCATGATTAACCGTCCTCCACTTTTAACGTTATTTTCACGAAATTAGTAAAATAACGTTAAAATTAGTGCACTTTTACTTTTGCCCCCCGATGGCCCACACATATATACATTATATGCGCATACCGCAAGCGAGGCGTTACAATTAACACACACAAAACACAAATTAAGAGTAGCGGGGTGCTGCAGAACAGGGTAATAACTCGATCGCTATTACGATTCATTGTCCGATCGATCAATATATCCAATGGATGTTTAAGTGCTGCCCACATTAGGGTTATACTTTGTCGTTCGTCATTAATTTGACGGATCATCGTTAATTCGATGGATAAAGTATTGTACTTTGTCGTTCGTCATTAATTTGACGGATCATCGTTAATTCGATGGATGAAGTATCGCACTTTGTCATTCGTTGTGAGAATTTGATATCGTGAGTTATCGTAAAGGCTGTATTAAGTTACTAACCTAGTTTGTGTGCATGTTATTTAAATTAGGTTAAAAGACTAATCTATAGTCTAAACTCTGCCCGTATAAATCTGAAATATTATCACAAGGTAGCTTCACTTTGGAATTTTTAAAGGTACGGATCCTTACCCCACTCCTTATTGCTTCATGTTCAAATTGTTATAAACCACTAAATTACTATATAAAACTCCTCACGTCTTTGAGTATCGATTCATTTGACAGTCCGTTCGAATTCTATTCTAATCAATTGATTTAAGCTTTCATGCCATGCGATAGTATTATGTTAGTTGTACTCATTATCGCATGTTCCAATATAAGTTCCGTTCTGTTATGAAAATAAGTTTTATAAGTTATGTGAATAAGACCATGTGTACTCTGTTACCCTGAGTATCGCTTCTCGTGGAGTGTCCCACGAGCATGTTGTTGCGGCATCAACAGCATGTGCTCCATCTGTGACGGAGAGATTAGTTCACGGCGTCCCTAGGTACAAGTGTGGTACAAAGCTACTAGGAGGCGTATGGATCGATCCTAGAATTTAAGTTAATGAGATGGATAACAGGTATGCCAACTGGCCATCTCGTGTGATAAGTATGCAGGAGTAGCTACCTGTGTATTATCACGTTTTCAGTTTGCTCATGGGTACATCCGTAAGATATGATTATGAAATTATGTTCTTGCATTGTATAAGTTTTGCATAAAGCGTTATTTATTCTTTGAGCCTATAATTCCGTACTGAGCATTCGGCTCATTCCGTATAAATTTTGTATTTACAGGTCAGCAGGTTATCTTGGGCGGGGGAAAGAGAGAAGAATAAAGCTTAGGAATAAATCTGAAGATGTTAGTTAATAAAATTGATTGTGTCTGCTTGTATATAAATCTTAAGTTTCATTGTTAAATGGTTGTATCCTTGTCAAATAAATAAATGGAATTATGACTTTTGTTTATGATATCACTGTTATTGTGACACGTCAGCCCTTCCGGGTTGGGGTGTTACAGCTATGGTATCAGAGCAAAGGCTCTTTCCTGTAGAAAACTTGAAGATAGTAATTAAAACCTGTGAGGAATGGGTAGATATCTATGATAGGATTCAACTTGATCTCTTATTTGGTTTAACTCCTATGTTTATTCGTATAGATATGCCTCCTCGTCGTCCGCTACGTAGGAGTACTCGTACTAACCCTGTACGTAACAACACTTCTTCGAATGAGACTCCAGTCGATCCAAGCGTAATTAATGCTATCAACCAGGCTGTTGCCGGGTTGCTTCCAAACCTGGTTGCTCAAACAGCTGAGGCCGTTATTCAACAAACTCGTCATCCAGAAGGCACTAACACTAATCCAACCTCTGGTGGTGAAACTCGTGAGAATACCACAAACAATACTACTTATAGTATAGACATATGGATTAGTAAATTCCAAAAACAAAAGCCGAAATCTTTTAGTCACGCTAATAATCCTGTCGAAGCAAGGAACTGGATAGCTCATGTTGAAAAGATCTTCGGAGTTCTTGGAGTTCCGGAACAATACAAAGTTAGATTAGCTACCTACAAACTTGAAGATGACGCACAAACTTGGTGGGAAGGATATAAGCAAGTCAAAGGAGGGGATGATTTTGACGCTAATCTTTCATGGGTCGACTTTCGTAATATCTTTTACGACAAGTATTTTTCGACCGCTGATAAAGAAGCTTATATCAGGGAGTATGCTGTGATTCGACAGGGGAGTGATGAACCAGCCTCTGAGTTCATTACTAGATTTGCAAGGTTGGCTAGTATTGTAGGAAACGTTGCAGGATCGGCAGAAGCCCAGGCAGAGAAATGCAAGTGGGCAGTCAATGATCGAATCCGGAAATCGATCATGTACATGAAATTTAAGGACATCACCGAAGTTGCCGATGCAATCAAAACTTTTGAATTCGAAAGGAAAGAATTCTTATCTCGAACTGGGGATAATAAGAAGAGAAATAGGGAAGGACAAATTAAGCAAGAAAACGGCTAATCATCCACTACACCACAGCATCAAGATCGCAAAATGCAAGGAAATCAAAACTCTGGAAATCAGGCACGTCCATGGCAGCCTAGACCACAAAACCAGAGGTCTGCTCAAAACCAGATTCAGTTGTATGCAGAACCTATTAAAGCTCAACCACTGAATCAACATGTAAACCCGAACCAGATTACATATCCTTTATGTAATATTTGTGGTAAGAGACATCAGGGCGTATGTCACCGAAGTACAGGAGCATGCTTTAGATGTGGCCAAACTGGACACATGATCAAGGAATGTCCTAAGAAAGATACTAGGAAGAATAACCAACCCAATGTTGGAGGAAGAGTTTTCGCACTTTCTGCTACTGATGCTGCTAGTGTCCCAGGTACTGTGTCGGGAACCCTTCAGCTTGGTAAACATAGTATCTATGTGTTATTCGACACAGGAGCGACTCATTCTTTAGTATCCCATTCGTTTACTAAGTACCTTCCGATAAGACCAACTCTCTTAAATCATACCTTAACCATTTCCACTCCCATGAAAAATTCATCCGTAATCACTTACGTATATAAAGATTGTCCGATCAGTATTGAATCTATTGTGTGTAAGGCCGATCTATTTCCAATACATATGTGTGATTTTGATGTTATTCTAGGAATAGATTGGTTGTCTAGACATCGTGTAACTATAGATTGTCATTCTCGCCGTGTTATTTTCGGTGATCTTCATCATCCTGATATTATATATCAGGGAACTCAAGCTCATAAATCCCTTAAAATTATCTCTGCGCTTAAGGCTCGAAAATTCATATCAAGCGGTTGTGCTGGATTCCTAGCATCGATTAGGGATACTTCTGCTAGTGTTAAGAGTATCGATAGCCATTCCATTGTTTGTGAATATCCTGATGTATTTCCGGATGAACTACCAGGATTACCACCCGACCGTCAGGTAGAATTCACCATCGACTTGATCCCTGGTGCCGAACCTATTTCTAAAGCTCCATACCGTATGGCTCCAATGGAACTGAAGGAGTTGAAGGAACAATTGCAAGAAATGTTAGATCTAGGATTCATAAGACCTAGTGTTTCACCTTGGGGTGCTCCGGTCTTATTTGTGAAGAAGAAAGACGGTAGTATGCGTTTATGTATTGACTACCGAGAACTGAACAAGATTACTATTCGTAATCAGTATCCTCTGCCTCGCATTGATGATCTCTTTGATCAACTTCAGGGGGCTCAGTTCTTCTCGAAAATTGACCTGAGGTCCGGGTATCATCAGCTAAAGATCAAGAATGATGATGTTCCCAAGACCGCCTTTCGTACTCGATATGGTCATTACGAATTTTTGGTTATGCCCTTTGGGCTAACTAATGCACCTGCAGTCTTTATGGATTTGATGAATCGCGTATTTCACAAATTCCTAGACAAATTCGTTATTGTCTTTATCGATGACATTCTAGTGTATTCTAAGAGTCACGAAGAGCATGAAGCACATCTACATGCAGTACTTGGAACCTTGAGGCATGAGAAGTTGTACGCGAAGTTTTCCAAATGTGACTTTTGGCTTAGCCAAGTGGCATTTCTAGGTCATATCATATCAGCAGAGGGAATTATGGTAGACCCAACAAAGATTGAAGCTATTACAAAATGGCCAAGACCCACTTCTGTTACCGAAATACGAAGTTTCTTGGGTCTTGCTGGCTATTATCGAAGATTTGTTGAAAGATTCTCGGTAATCGCTTTACCACTTACAAAACTCCTAAGGAAAGGGGTGAAGTACTCATGGAATGAGGAACAAGAGAAAAGCTTTGAAGAATTGAAGAAACGACTCGTATCCTCTCCGATACTCACTCTACCTTCTGGATCAGGAGGTTACCAAGTCTATAGTGATGCCTCAAAGAAAGGATTAGGTTGTGTGCTAATGCAACATGGGAAGGTTATCGCGTATGCCTCTCGTCAGTTGAAGTCTTATGAAGTTAACTACCCTACACATGATTTAGAACTAGCCGCAGTCGTCTTTGCACTTAAGATTTGGCGACACTATCTGTATGGTGAAAGTTGTGACATCTTTACCGACCACAAGAGCCTCAAGTACATATTTACTCAGAAGGAGTTAAATATAAGGCAAAGAAGGTGGTTAGAACTTTTAAAAGATTACGACGTAAATATTCAATACCATCCAGGCAAAGCCAATGTTGTAGCTGACGCGTTGAGCCGAAAGAATTCCGGGACTATATCTTGCATACAAATTCAGCCTCATATTAGGAAAGATCTTGAAAGGATGAACATTTGGCTTCAGGTTAGTAAATCTGATGGATATCTAGCTAGAATGCAGATTGAACCCGACCTCATATCACGGATCAAAGATGCACAAAAGCAAGATGGAGAACTTTGGGCAATTGTGCAAAATCTTGAGGTGGGTAAGCAATCTGAATTTAGTATAGACCATCATGGGGTGATTTGGTGCGGTAAAAGACTTTGTGTACCCGATGACTCCAGCCTTCGTGAGTCATTGTTAGCCGAAGCTCACAGCTCACCATTTTCAATTCACCCAGGATCTACCAAGATGTATCGAGATTTAAGACAGAACTTCTGGTGGAATGGCATGAAAGAAGACGTTGCTCGATATGTAAGTAAATGCCTCACTTGCCAACAAGTGAAAATTGAACACAAACGAGCAAGCGGTCTGTTGCAGCCATTGGATATTCCCATATGGAAGTGGGATGAGATCACAATGGATTTTGTTACCGGTTTGCCTAAGACTTTCAAGAAAAATGATGTTGTATGGGTTGTTGTCGATAGATTGTCGAAGTCAGCCCATTTTCTACCGATTCAGCAAGGATTTTCGGTTAATAAGTTATCCGAAATATTTCTTCAAGAAATTATTCGACTCCATGGCACACCATCTTCCATTGTTTCCGATAGAGACTCACGTTTCACCTCACTATTTTGGAAAGGTTTTCAGGCAGCTTGGGGTACACGCCTGAAGTTTAGTACGGCATTCCATCCACAAACAGATGGGCAGTCAGAACGTACGATTCAGACCTTAGAAGACATGCTCCGAGCATGTGCACTTGAATGGTCTGGAAACTGGGATGAATATCTATGTCTTGTTGAGTTCGCTTACAACAATAGTTGGCAAGCAAGTATTGGCATGGCACCTTTTGAGCTTTTGTATGGTCGGAAATGTCGTGCACCGATCTGCTGGGATGAAGTTGGAGAAAAGATTATTGAAGGGCCAGAACTAGTTCAGATTACAAATGAAAAAGTCACTCTGGCACGAGAAAAACTGAAAGAAGCTCAGAGCAGACAAAAGAGCTATGCAGATCAAGATAGACGACCACTCGAATTTAAAATTGGCGACCACGTATTCTTAAAGGTATCACCTTGGCATGGCGTTCGTAGATTTGGAATTAAAGGGAAGCTTAGTCCTCGTTTCATCGGTCCGTTTGAAATACTTGAAAGAATTGGAGAAGTGTCATATCGACTGGCATTACCTCCTCAGCTCTCTCACGTTCATAACGTTTTTCATGTCTCCTCGTTAAGAGGATATAATTATCATCCACTCCATGTCATTAGTTATCCGTTACTTACAATTCACGAGGATTTGTCCTACGAAGAGGAACCAGAAGCCATCTTAGATCGACAAGAAAGGGTTTTGCGTAAGAAAGTAATTCCGTTTGTTAAAATCCTTTGGAAAAATCACTCTGAACGCGAAGCCACATGGGAATCTGAAGAATCAATTCGTTCTCTATACCCCAATCTATTCTAGCAATAGAATTTTAGTCGAGTAACGGTAAATCTTGCTCTTTGATTTATGTTCATTTGTTTCTGGTTGTGGTCATTCATGCTTTGCCTTATGTGATTATATATCTTAGTTATGATTAAGCATATTTAAGTAGGAGATTCTTGTTATATAAGTTAGTAACTCTGCTATAAAAGTTTCGTTTCCGTTATTTATGCGATACGTTATATTCTTATGTGCAAAATTTCGAGGACGAAATTTCTTTTAAGGGGGTAATAGTTGTAATAACCGAAAATTTAAAATCATAATAAACTAATAATATTAAAAGACCTAATTATTTTATTAAATTAACCCATAGGAAACCCTAATTAAAGACACCCAAGTAATTCCGTACAAACCCTAGAAATTTCAGAATTTTCAGAATCAGGATTAGGGCCCCTAAAACTCAGGGGGGGCATTACCTATTTGACAATTATCTCAATTGTGTGTTGTCAGATTCGAAATTATCTATTTTGTCAAGTCAGCTGAGCTAGTTCCAAACGTGGCTACCCTATAGCCTATTATGGAGCCTTACGGACCGCAACACTACCAAGCTTACGGTCCGTATGATGCCTTACGGACCGTAACGTTGGTAAGCTTACGGTCCGTAAGCTAGTTCAAAATCGTGTATAAATAGCAGGCTTTGGGACAGGTTTCTGGGCATTCTTTCGACGAGAAAATTCGTTATATTCTCTGAGTTTTAGTCCGAATACTACAATTAACACACACAAAACACAAATTAAGAGTAGCGGGGTGCTGCAGAACAGGGTAATAACTCGATCGCTATTACGATTCATTGTCCGATCGATCAATATATCCAATGGATGTTTAAGTGCTGCCCACATTAGGGTTATACTTTGTCGTTCGTCATTAATTTGACGGATCATCGTTAATTCGATGGATAAAGTATTGTACTTTGTCGTTCGTCATTAATTTGACGGATCATCGTTAATTCGATGGATGAAGTATCGCACTTTGTCATTCGTTGTGAGAATTTGATATCGTGAGTTATCGTAAAGGCTGTATTAAGTTACTAACCTAGTTTGTGTGCATGTTATTTAAATTAGGTTAAAAGACTAATCTATAGTCTAAACTCTGCCCGTATAAATCTGAAATATTATCACAAGGTAGCTTCACTTTGGAATTTTTAAAGGTACGGATCCTTACCCCACTCCTTATTGCTTCATGTTCAAATTGTTATAAACCACTAAATTACTATATAAAACTCCTCACGTCTTTGAGTATCGATTCATTTGACAGTCCGTTCGAATTCTATTCTAATCAATTGATTTAAGCTTTCATGCCATGCGATAGTATTATGTTAGTTGTACTCATTATCGCATGTTCCAATATAAGTTCCGTTCTGTTATGAAAATAAGTTTTATAAGTTATGTGAATAAGACCATGTGTACTCTGTTACCCTGAGTATCGCTTCTCGTGGAGTGTCCCACGAGCATGTTGTTGCGGCATCAACAGCATGTGCTCCATCTGTGACGGAGAGATTAGTTCACGGCGTCCCTAGGTACAAGTGTGGTACAAAGCTACTAGGAGGCGTATGGATCGATCCTAGAATTTAAGTTAATGAGATGGATAACAGGTATGCCAACTGGCCATCTCGTGTGATAAGTATGCAGGAGTAGCTACCTGTGTATTATCACGTTTTCAGTTTGCTCATGGGTACATCCGTAAGATATGATTATGAAATTATGTTCTTGCATTGTATAAGTTTTGCATAAAGCGTTATTTATTCTTTGAGCCTATAATTCCGTACTGAGCATTCGGCTCATTCCGTATAAATTTTGTATTTACAGGTCAGCAGGTTATCTTGGGCGGGGGAAAGAGAGAAGAATAAAGCTTAGGAATAAATCTGAAGATGTTAGTTAATAAAATTGATTGTGTCTGCTTGTATATAAATCTTAAGTTTCATTGTTAAATGGTTGTATCCTTGTCAAATAAATAAATGGAATTATGACTTTTGTTTATGATATCACTGTTATTGTGACACGTCAGCCCTTCCGGGTTGGGGTGTTACAGCGTTTGTGTCTAGCACTGACATGTATGGAAATACTATCCAAGTTCCGGTCCCTCCAAAGACAGACATGTATGGAAATCTGCTGGAACCAGTCCCTCAATCAATACCACAACAACAAAGCCAACGACCTCTCAGACCAACTGATATGTTCGGAAATCCATTACCTGTTCGCTCTACCGGATCAACAGACATGTATGGGAATCCTCTTCCTCCTCAATCTACCGGCCCAACCGACATGTATGGGAATCCACTTCCTCCTCAACAGCAAGCTTGTTATGGAAGCACATCATCTGCTGGTCAGCAATCAAAGCCAAATACAGTACGACTCGACACCTCAAGCTTTTCTAAAGTCAGTGTGGAAGTAGCAAAGGAACACATGGAGCTGCTAAACACTTTGGTGAGTGCATACTGTGGATTAGTGGAAGGTCAGATTGGCAACATTAATCTGACACAAGAAGACTATCAGCAGATCGATAAAGAGGAGATGGAGATGATGGACATCAAGTGGGCCTTTGCCAGTGCTGTTAGGCGAGCAAAGGATTTCATGGAAAGAACTGGCAGAACCAGCTTGGAAAGCAAGAAAGACACCAAGTATGGGTTTGATAAGCAGGCTGTTAAGTGTTTCAATTGTGGTGAACGTGGTCATTTCAAGCGTGAATGTACGAGACCATCTCAACATGGGAACCAAAATCCTTTCAGAGGTCAAGGCAACAGGGCAAATCAGAACCAAGTAAGGAACAACGAGCGCACATTGGTGCCTGTCAACAACCAGAGTCAAGCAGGACCATCTAATGCCAACCAGGCACTTGTGGTTCAAGTAGATGAAGGCTGTGATTGGTCAATCCAGTTGGGAAATGATGCTCCAGATGGAACAGCTTGTTTTGCTGAAGTTGTCAAGGATTTTAAATCACGCCAGTGGTGGAGAATCTTCCACCAATGGTGAAGACTCTTCTGAGGATGAAGACTCTTCTGGTTACAGTAGAAGTTCGGATGAAGAATCCTCAAGTTCAGGTGATGATCATGTGGATGAGACATCAAATGCGTCAGTCGATGCAAATATTGATGAGCTTTTGGATGAAGCTGCAGCAGGAACTGATAGAAGATCTATTTTGGTGGATCAAGCTGCTTATTCTTCGTCTTCTCTTCATTCAGCCGTTATGGCTAATGTCGACAATTCATCAAGTCAGGTATGTGTCGATGAACCCACTGCTGCTATTTGTGATAATTGTGATAGATTGAGTGGAAAATGTGCTGATTTAAAGGCAAACATGTCTGAGTTGCAAGGCAAACATGATGCTTTACAAGCTAGTTTGTTTGACTTGCAAGACAAACATGTTTCATTGAACGATAAGTGGTGTGAGTTGCAAAGCAAACACGAGGCTTTGCAAGACAAGTATGATGTGACATTCATCCACAACCAAAAGTTGACCGTGGATCTTTCTAAGTGCACAGAAGCCAACATGTTTTATGAAAACCATGAAAAGGAATTTAAATCGATGATTGAAAAATTAAAGAAAGATAAAACCGAGCTGACAAAAATGGTTTCCAGAAAACAAACTGACATAAATTTGTATATCACACGTCTTGAGATAATGCAAAAGGAAATGGCTTGTGTGAAAACTGAAAGTGAGGCGATCCAACTTAAGCTAGACAGTTATTTGAGCTCTAGCTATGTGTTGGATCACATCATTGACGTACAGAAAGAGAAACGGGATGTCACATGCATTGGATACAAGAAATGTCCACCACCTGTGAGACACAATTATGATGCCATGCCTGACGAGGAGGATAGAACTTTCTTTGAACCATCTGTTCCTCTAGATGTTAATGAATTTGCAGCAGGACTCGGATACAAGAAAGAGGTATCATCAGATTCAGATGTGTCAGCAGATACATGTGTGTCTTCTGCCGAACTGAATCAGGATCCTCCAGTTGTGATTGAGGATGCTGATTCTTCTGATGATGAATCTGATGATACTGATTCAGCAAAGTCTGATGTGGTGATCAAAGAAGAGGACATACCTCTTGAGAATCACATTCTTTGTGATCCACCTGCAAAACCGTCTGTGATTGCTACAGCCAAGTCTGTTGAATCCTCATCTGGAAGTTGTGAAAGCGTGAACTTGCTTTACACATTGATTGGATCTGATAAAATATATTCAGACAAGGATTTCCCTATCAAAAATGTCAATCAATCTTTGATTGATAAAGTTTTCGAAGATTCTACCAGTAAGTTTTTGGGAAAGTCGAGCCCAGGAGTTGTAGTAACTCAGTGTGCTCCTATCCCAAAATCCGAAGTTAGAAAGAAATATGGGAATCAAAAATTGCAAAAACAAAACAATCAACGAAAGCAAAATCACGCTGCCCAAGGAAATGGAAAAGGCAAACAGAGCCAAAACAAGAAAAAGGACAAGAAGGTAAACTTTGTGAAATCAAAGGGAACGGACAAAATTGACACGTTTGAAAACAAATCTAACTTAGATTTTGTTAAACAAGCAACAGTGTTGAAAAGAAATGAACCAAACTGTTCGAAACCTAGTACCTCGAGATCACAAAGTTCATCATCATCGGCAAGACGATCACATGATACTTCGGGGTTTGTTGAACGAAGATCATGTTTTGAATGTGGGACAATTGGTCATATAATTCGAATGTGTCCGTATCTTCATAAATTAAAAGCCAAAGAAGATGATCCCCGTGAACGAAATTACCGAAAGAGATTTGTTTCACCAAAACAGGACCCTCGTCTTGTTAAACAACAAGAAGTGAACAGAGAAAGAAACAACGGAAAAATGTTGAAAAGGTTTTAAAACCGGACGTTGTCCAAACAAAATCTGTTGAATCAAATGTTAAACTTGAAAACCAAAAACAGATTTGGAAACCAAAATTGGAAATTGTTTCAGGGGGAGCCACATCAATTCCGAATCATCGGGAAATGGATGTCACAATTCTCGATGATGACGGACGACCCAAGTCTGTGAAGGCTTGGGTCCCCCTCTCCATCTAATCTCTGAATGAGTGTGTAGGATGTTCCAGGAGGAACTATTGATAGTCTTAGGATTGTTGATAGTGGAGCGTCCATGCACAAGATCGGCGACAGAAGGCTCCGAAATATTGTTACATCTAGGAGAATATTGTTGCCATTGGTGGAGAGAAAAGAAAAGGGAAAGAAGACAAAAATGTCTGATGAAAGAATGTTTGAATGAAGTTGAAAAATTCGACATGATGAGATATGTACCAAAATTTGGTTGTTATGGTTTTTTTTTTTATCGGGTCCTCAGGAAAGATTCCAATGAAAAGTACGCGCCTGTAGCACGTCTGAAGCTTTTCGAAGATTCATGGATTTTTCTTCCACAAGAAGTTCAAAGTCCACAAGATGAACGTGTAGGGTACTTTTCTCTATGGTGTGATTGAAGAAAATATGTTGGTTGATCAAACTACACCGGGTGTGCGGATGCCTTGGCGTGGATTGAACAACCGCACACTACTTCTCAATGAGAAAGACAAAGACCTTTGCTGGTACAATGTGGAAGACCAGCCGGACCCGGAGGTTTATGATCTTGTTGCTGTGAAGGGATTTCAGTAGCTACAAAATCGACTTTGAAATCCACACCAGGTGGATATCCAGTTTGGGGGAGCGCTCAGATTCCTTGCTATGCAAGAAGCAGTTGCAGGATACGGTTTTAAATTTCTAATCTCTCCTATACTTGTCGATATTGTAGCTGCTTTATGAATTATTATCATCTCATACAGCACTCTTTGACCAGACACTTTGATCTCGAATATCACCTCACACGTGATTGTTTCACTATGAAATTCATCAATGTTGTCATCGTCCACACTGATGACCAACGTGCCGACCTTTTTACCAAAGCATTTGACAAATCAAGATTTGACTATTTATTATTGGTAAACGGCATTAAAGTCAAGCAAGAGTAAAACCAACATCGGAAAATCATTTTTGTAAATACCTTTGTGTTTTAAATTTGTCTTAGTTTATTGATTTTAGGGGGAGTAAATCCAAAATCCAAAATTTGAAAATCCAAAAACATCGAAAAATTTCAAAAACTCAAAAACAATAGAAAAACAAAAATGAGTTTCCTGGCGAGCAAAAGAGAAAATGATAGTACATCAGTGGTCTGTCCAAACCTCTTTAAACCTTAAATGATAAACGATAAGCAGCTCTATATAAGATGTATCGGTAGGCTCACAATCATTTTAAAGTGTGCAGGGTGATATAAACTTAAATCGACTGAAGACTAGGTGGGAACCATTCATTGGCATATGGTCTTAGTACCGAAATTTCGTTTGAGAGATTGCCGAGGTTCTGAGATATTCGGTCTTTATGCTGCTTATCATCTGGGTATCATGGTTGTATCTTTTACCGAAAAATAACGGGGACGCAAGTCTAGATCTTCCATGATACTATACATACGTGTACATATTGCATTCGACCTCAATAAGTGATCAACAATCACATGTCCCTCAAAATAAGTGATAAAATATCACAAATTCTTTCCGGGAGTCAAGTTCGTCTCTCTGCTGTACGAAAGTACTGACCTGTTCACGGACTTGCTCCTGTGCCCTCATGCACTGAAAATCAAGTTCCTCATCAATAAGTGATTCTATCACATAGGGCTTGTTTTCAAATCAAAATAAGTGAGAATCTCACATCATATACGGTCAAACAGATGATAATCGGTATACTCACCGGTAAGATGAACCCTCGTGCATACCTTGATACGGGAATGTGTCGTGATGTGGATGAACACCGGTCGGTAAGTATAAATCATACCTTAACGTATCCCCGCGCCATGATTACATCTGATAAGTTGAGCTTAAGTGGACAACAATACCGATAATTGTTATAGGATGCTTATCTTAATGTTAACTAATTGAACAACAAGAGCGTTTTGGCATGACCGTACACTGATATGATTCTCTTACCCTCGAAACTCGCAAAAAGAATGTCTGTAAATATTTATTTAATGCTTTCAGTTTTCCGCATCTTTGTATATATTTATTTACTGCTTTCTGTCTTTACATTTGAAATATTCAAAAATACCAAAAAGATTTTAGGTGTGTTTTAATATAAACTTTCTAAAAGCCAAAAAGATTTTATTTCTATTTTATTTTCGATCGTACGATGTTGGAACTCGAGTCTTCGTTACCTGAAACCTGAACGAAAACCGAAATGACTAAATCTTCATAAACGGTCGAAATTTGCAAGTTTTGAAAGTTAAAGACTAAAATTGACAAATTTTCTAAACTTTCAAACTGTCGGACGGTGTTTGTTTGAACAATGGTCACATGTGTGTCGTTTGCTTATGATATTCCAGGCAGCTGTTCTCATTACGCGTTTAGATTTCTTGCATGTGCAGATTCTAAAGGCAAGGAGAACATGGTCGATGACAAGCTTCGGAATGAAGACACGACGTGAAGGCACTCAAGTGATGAAGATGATCGAGTTGCCGCTGACCATCATCAACACCACAAGGATCTCAATTCATAAAGAACAAGACTTTCACGAGCATAACTCAAGGGGGAGCTTATGTTAAGGGGGAGTTTGTCAACACACTTCCTACATGAAACGGGGAGTTTGTTGGTACACTTTCTGCTTTCAAGACGTGAAGACTTTAAAGATCCTCCGACATTGAAGAAATTGAAAGGAAGTCAAAGACTTGAAGACCCGAAGGACCTACAAGATTTAAGATCGAGATCGAGACAAAGCTACAGCCAAGGGGGAGTTTGTTGGTGCACTTGTGTCTGTACTTTGTCTGTATTTCATCTTGATACAAAACGATGTCTTTGATGTAAGTTTGACCAAGTCAACCATCCTCCGGTTTGACTTGACCAAACAGTTAGACAATGGTTGAAAGATGTTTGGGTCGAAGGATGTGTCATCGAAGGATAGTTTATATCCTTCGATGAGCTCGAAAGATAACCTTCGAAGGATAGACCACGAAGGATATCATCCTTCGTGGTATATGTGATCCTTCGATGGGTTCCTGGTCGACAGATGATCTTACGATCAGTCTGTCTGATCCTTCGACCAGACTATCTGTGTTGGGTATAAATACCCATGTGTTGTGTTCACTTCGAGAGGGAGACAAGAGAGAGACAGACAAGTTAGACAGATAGAGTTGTGAGAGCATTCTGTTAAGAACACACACATACGAGAGTTAGAGAGAGTTTGCAAAACACATTTGTAAACATTGAGCTTGTAACCGAACCTTTCATACGCATTAATACAAGTGGTGTTAATCGGTGAAGATTGTGTGTTGTGTTTGTGCTTGTTCTATCTCGGTTTGCATGTTAGCTTGGATTCCGCACTTGCTAGTGTGTTAGACATAACAAGGAATAGGTTAAACCTCAACCTCCGAGGGACCTACACACCTTGGCTAGTCTACCGCACCCACCGCCACGACCATCTTAGTTACCACCCACCATCACTTCCACCACCAACACCACCTTGGCTAATCCTTCCTCCTAAATAATTCTTTTCATTTCCTAATCCCGAAATCCAGTTGAATTATTCAACTTGCTTCCACAAGGAAACCCTATAATTCATCCCCAATTTTTGATCACAAAATTACTGATTCAACATACACAAACGTCCTAATCATCATCATCACATCCCACTTCTCTGACTTCACTTTTCATTGCCCAAATCTTATTGTTGTTAATGCACTTTTTGTCTGTAGCTAGTGATTAGTTTTGATGTATAGTTTTCGGTCTTTGTTTAAACGTTTAAGTTATGATTGTTTTGACTTTTATGTATGTTGACCAAAGTCAAACGACATCCTCCTACCGTTTGACTTAGACATTCTGTTACAAACGACATGCATATATCCAAACAACATTGGTTGTTGTTTGGAATGGGTGTTGTCGTTTGGAATCATCAAACGATAGGTTATCGTTTGGTCACAGGTCCAAACGACATTGGTTGTTGTTTGGACCTTGTTTGGACCTGGACCCTATGTCGTTTGAACATATGTTGTTTACTATAAACATAATAATTTTTGATTTAGAATACAAGGTTTTGGGAGCTTTGAGTGTTCATCATCTTGTACTCTGTAGCAAAACTCTACCAAAATCAATACAAGGAAGTTTATTGATTATATCATTGTGTTCTTGTTCATTACATTACTTGGTTTGTGTTATAACTTGGATTCTGCACTTGTTATATCATTTGTGACAAGAAATCAACATTGTTCAAGATCAAAATCAGGGCCTTCAAGTGGTATCAGAGCATCAGGCTCGATTTGTTGTTGAAAACCTAGTAATTTGTGAGAGTTTGAGTGGTTTTTGAGTGATTATTGGACTTTTATTTAACAAAACCCCTTAAACCATGTTCTTGGTTGTAAAATGGATTAAAGGACATTAATATGATGTTTAATGATAAAATTGATTAAAAGTTGGTTAAAACTTGTGAAGGCAACTTGAAAGATGAATTTTGTGAAGTTTTAAGCATAAACATCATCCCTCCATTGTTTCAAGTGACCAAGGTAACCCGAAAACTCACCAAAATAGTACAACACTAACCTGGATTCTTATTGGTGCATGTGAATTTGGGTAGAAACTGTACTTTTTGCCGGCTTGTTGTTTACAGAGTTTGTCTCCTCTTCAGATCCTTGTCGTTTGGAATCTTCCAAACGACATCAGTTGTTGTTTGATTCCTCCTTCAAACGATAACATAACAAGCCAAACGACACCCCTTGTCATTTAGATAACACATCAAGTGACAACCCTCCTATCATTTGATTTGTTTCAAATGAAAACCAATATCGTTTGACCCTCCTTATCGTTTGACCTCACTGAGTTGTTGTCTGACCCATGGGTTGTTGTTTAAAAATAAGTTGTTTTTTTGACCAGTAGGGTTATTGTTTGACTTTCCAGCCTTGTTACTTGAAAGTTAGTTGTTTGGACTTAGGCAAAATTTTCACAAGTCCAAAATTTCAGATATAATGGGTACTCATCTGTGGGGTTAAGTAATGAACATAAACCAAAATGACACTCCACCACAAACCAATTCCTCTACCAAATCATGGGTTTAATTTCTTATGCCTTCACAATCTGCAATGATTTCTGTAAGTCAGTGGTTATTTGTTGCAAATTAAAACCAAAGTGTTCAAAACCTGTTGAGGATTGACAATGAGACAGGAAGCCACAATAATCTACCTAAGCTTTTTGACGTGAACGATTATCCACATTGGAAGGGTAGCTTCAAAACACATGTTCTCAGACAGAATACCGAGCTACGACCTTGTTTCTCTACTCCCTTTACTGATGCACTTGAAGAAGCTGGATATAATCCTATAACACTTGGAAATCTCTATGAAGCCTATAAGAAAGCCTATGATCTTGAGAAGAAAGTGTTTGCAATTCTCACACAGGCACTTACAAAAGACATCTTGCATCAATTTAGTTATTGTACAACTACAAAAACTTTGTGGGCTACCTTATAGGCAAGAGGTGAAGGAGATGCACAATCGCGACAAATCAGACATGATCTCCATAAGAAAGAATTTGAAGCGTTTATACACATGGAGAATGAATCACTAGGTGAACTGGCTACATGGTTTCACCATCTTCTTAATGAGATGTATTCTTTCAATGTAGTTGCTACTCCTCAGGAGATTGTAACAAGATTTGCAGATGCGTTACTTGCAAAATGGAGTGGTTTTTTGGAGATTCTGAAGCACAATGGAGATTTGGGTAGGTTGACATTTACGAATTCATCGAGAAGTTAGAAAACAAAGATGCCGAAGAGATTAGAAAAGCAAAAAGAATACCAGTTCCTCAGAATCTGGAAATGTATTTTGGGATTAGTGGTGCAAGTCAACCAACTCAACATCCAAAACTTCAAATAACCTTTGTTTCAAATACCAATCCTTTCGTACCTTCACAGTCTTCATCGGTAGCTTATACACCTTTGGCTTCTACCTTTGTACCTCCACCCTTTCTTGATCCTAACAAATCAAATCAACAAGCTTGCTATGGTAATTCATCTAACTTCATTATTGGCCCAACAACTACAAATCCAAACACAGTTCATCTTGATACCTTAAACTTTAGCAAAGTAAGTGTAGAAGTTGCCAAGGAACACATGGAGTTTCTAACACTCTAGTGAGTTCTTATTGTGGATTATTAGCTGGTCCGATTGTTAATATCAATATGACTAGTATGGATTATGCACAAGTAGATAAGGAGGAGATGGAGCTGATGGGTATAAAATGGGCTTTCACAAGTATAATGAGAAGAGCCAAGGATTTTATGGAAAGAACTAGAAGAACAAGTCTTGAGAGCAGAAAAGACATAAAGTATGGTTTTGAATAAAATGACAATTTACCGATATTTTATTGGGTGATTCTATTTGCATTCCATTTTTTGCTATTTGCATCAAGTGATGTGAAATTAACAAACTTATATTTGTGTTTTTCTTTTATAACTTTCGATATATAATGTTTTATTAAAAAACGAATATGGTTTTGTGATTTACTTATTTTTATCAACGTTTTGATATCTTTTGTTAAGAACAAAATATAAAATTTTATAACGACGTATAAAACGTAATATTTGATACGGCTACGTCTTTTAAAAAATTTATATCAAAACGTAGTTAAAAATAAGGAAATCGCAAAACAATGTCCGTTTTTAATAAAACATTACATATCGAAAGTTATAAAAAAACACTAATATGAATTTGTAATGTCATATTACATATTACTTGGTACATAACAAAAAGTTGTGTGTAAATATAGAACCCCTAAAACAGATTCCACAAACACTAATATGAATTTGTAATGTTATATTACATATTACTTGGTACATAACAAAAAGTTTTGTGTAAATATAGAACCCCTAAAACAGATTCCACTAAGGGGCTGTTTGGCAACATCTGAATGGTTATGTGTTGAACCAGTAAGAGGTCTGAACCATTAAGTGCTGAACCAGTAAGAGGTTTGAACCACTAAGAGCCTGTATAATGTTTAACCCTTCAAAAGGCAAATGTCTGACCAATTCAGATTAGAGGTCTTAACCATTCAGACTCTGTATAAATCTTAACCATTCAGAGACAAATGTCTGAACCATTCAGATATCTGCTCGTGAAACAAACAATATTAAACATTAAGTGCTCAACCAGTAAAAGGTGTGAACCATTAAAAACGAGGTAAACAAACAACCCCTAACTTTGTTTTAAATACGAACTCCACAAGTCAACGTAGAGATACCCTTCCTAGATGACGAGGCTTATGTGAGGATGTATTTTAGATTTATTGGTATACATGATACTGAGTAAGATTTGAGTTAAAAATAATACAAGAGTTAATTACACAAATGGGTCATGTGGTTTATACCTAGTTTCGCCATTAGGTACTAACTTTTTTTAACAGGTTTAGGTTTTATGGTTTCAATTTTGTAACACCTTTGGGTACTAACACCAAAATTATCAATATAATGACTAAAATACCCTTCCATTCTTTTTAATTTTATCAATGTAACACCTTTAGGTACTAACACATAATTTTATTTAAGTTTAAATCAATTTTACAAAATCATTTTTTTTATTTTCATCTTTTTATTATATCTCTTAATTAAAATAAAATATATTTATTTTTTAATTTTTTTATTTATAAATATAAATTAAAAACTTCAGAAAACGTCTGTTCTATTTTTTATCTATTAATAATATTACTAAATAATACTAGATAAACATCTGACTAATATTATGAATATATAAAAACTCTTTAAAATATAAATTAAATAATGAAAAACAAATGATATAATAAGTATCTATTAAAATCCATAGCAATCTTGAAAACACACGAATATAATATCTGAAAATTAGTTAAACTAATATATCAAGATATGTAGCATAATCGAGAAAAACTGTTTAAAAAAATAAATGTAGGTCCTGGTTTTGATCCGTATCGATTGCGTAACCGACTCGTGAACGTGCGGAATCCGTACACGATCGTGACCGAACACACAAGAACGTACAATTTTAACGTGATTCTATTGAAAAGATGACGTGTACAAAGCCGAGAATCACACGGAGAGATTTTCTCTCTCTAGACTTTCTCTCTCTAGAATAATCTCCCTAAGTCTCCAAAATGAGCAAAAGTCATCAAACTAAAGCCTAAAGCTCCTATTTATAGGCACAAGGTTATAAGGGATTTCCCCTTATTTACAAGATTGCCACCTTGCCCTTTTAGCTACATCATGTAACGCAAAGTCTAGATCTCTTCTATTTCTGCTACGGTTAAGATTGACGGAGGCGATAGACATACTGCACTAACAGACTCCCCCTTGGATATTGCCGCAGTCAATCTGTAGTCAAACTCGTAGCGACTTTTCTCTCTCTCTCTCTTGAACAGAATCCCGGTGGATCTGTCTTGAGCTTCAGCTCCCCCTTTTCAGCAAACTCCTTCTTCAGGCTCCCCCTTTCGTCAAGCTTCCGTGCTTTGGGATCGACACCTGGCTTTCCGTATACAAGCTCCTTCAAGATAGTTATCTGGCTTCTTGAATCCACGCTTCCTCTTGCGTTGAGCTCGTCTTCAGACTCCCCCTTAGACTCAGCTGTCGGGATCGTAGTCTGGTTTTCACAAGTTCAGGATCAATTCCTGGCTCTAATCTGCATATGCTCAGGATTTGAAACCTGGTTAACCTGCAAATCCTCTACCCATAACATAAGTTTCACAAATTTATAACATTTAGTTTTAAGAAACTTACTTGGTAGAAATCATTCATACCTCAATCTGTATAGTTACATCAAGTTCAAATGAATGACCTTGATTAATTAACCACACAATTTTTCAAAACATTTATATATAACATTCAAATTTTTCAACAAACTTTCCCAACCCAATATAGTTCATCATGTTTAGCACTTGGAATTTTGAAAATTCGCTTTCCAACATCAGTTGTCGAAAATCTTTTTGTATTTTTCAAAACTCTATGCTAAAACACACTAAAATCTTTTTGGATTTTGAGTTTAAAGAAATGCAGTAAAGAAATATATACAAACAATATTTTTTGTGAGTTTGTGTAAGAGGATCATATCAGTTTTTGAGACAAATCACTAGCACCGTTAAGCTTTAATCATTTTAAGTTCTAAACGATTCACATAGATTGACGATATAGTTGTCCTCTTAAACTCAAACTATAAACTTTCGAAATGCTTACCGATACGTTAAGGTATATTAATTTTGCACTAAATTCTTATGGACCCCACGATCTCAGCATATCCCCTCATCATGCAATACACTAACTCAAGTAATGCCTTTAAACTTTCATCAACTGTGATATGTGCGAAAATAAAGCAGAATGTTTAAACATTAACAATCAGGTCGATTGATGTGCGATAAAGTGTTGTATATTTTAGGTGTATATTTTAAGCCCTTTTTAACACTTATTTTAGCCAAGTTTTAAATTTATAAAACACGATATTTCACTAACACTAAACACACATATGGGCAAGTGCACCCATCGTTGAGTGTAGTATAGCGTTGGTAAGATACCGAGGTCGTCCAAGGACACAAGAGCTTTTAGTACCGGTTTATCCTCAACGTCTAACCAAAATAAAAGTTTAGAAAAATGTTTTAAACTAAGAAAAATAAAAACTAACTAAAATGCTGAAAATAAAAATAAAAACAGATAGACAAGATGAATCACTTGGTTCCGACTTGTATCTAGTATAACCTTTGATTATTTCCGCACTTTTGCACATAATTAAGAGATTATCTTAGTTATTGTAGTAGGCCCCTCTTTTGAAGGTGACGTTACCCTCACCCCAGTAGTTTGAGTCAGCAGGGATACAATCCTAAAGGGGTGGATTATTGGAAGATAATGAATTAAGTTATTAATGCAGTATTGTGGTAGGCCCCGCTTTTGGCGGTGACGTTACCCTCGACTAAGTAGTCTGAGTCAGCAGGGATACAGTCCTAAATAGCCGGGTTATAGTATTAATAGTAGTTAACTTATGAGGGGATCAAAGAGTTTGGACCCCCGCCATCCAATACCGTGAAGTATTGAAGGAGGTCCTACTAAATTTGACCCAGGTCCATTGCAGGACCTCTAAACGCTGAACAATGGCAAGACCTTTACCAAACCGTTCCCTTAACCCCCGACCAGGTAGCCAACATACCTCCATATAGACCGTGGAGATATGAATGGTGAAAATCCTTTATTTTATATAGACAGTAAAATAATGCCAAGACACCACGGACAAACGATAAGGAAAGATCACCTTCAACATAAGTAACTAGTTATTAAAGTCATTAATACAAAACCAAATAAAAAGTGCAAAAGATTAGAAATAAAAAGTATTATACTAGACACTTTGTCTTCACCAAGTGATGTAAGAGACTTAGGCAAACATGGCCTTGATTGTCAAGAACTCTTACGATCAATCTTGGATCCCGAGACGACTCACACACTCTATGATGGACAATGGATGATGGTGGTGGATGATGGTGTTGTGATGGTGGTGGGTGGTGGATGAAGTGTGAGAGAGGTGGTGTGCCAAGGGATGAGTTGCAATGAAACCAAGCACTCCTATTTATAGGCTGAACAGAGAGCTGGACACGGCCCCGTGTCCGCTGGACACGGCCCCGTGCCCGTCTGACACTCTCTCTCCTCATTAATTGTAATTCGCAATTACAATAAATGCGCCTGCTGTACTTTCGACACGCCCCCGTGTCCGCTGAGCACGGCCCGTGGTGGGCAATAGAAGCTTCTATAGGTTTGTCTTTTCTGCTGCTTCTTGGGCACGACCCCGTGCTGGCTGAGCACGGGGCGTGTTCAGCCTTCTGTTTTCTCTATTTTGCTTTGGAAGGTGCCGTTGAGGGTTCGGGCAATCCACTAATGTTCCTTTTCTTGTATTTATGTTGGATTTAGCTGTCTTTTTGCTTCTTTTGCGTTTTTGAGCTCATTTAATCCTGAAAATACAAAAGGAAGACAAAAACACTCTTTTTCCAATATTAGTACTAAAAAAGGGTTAGTTTTATGCCTCATTTGATGTAATTTATATGTTGCATTTTACACACATCAAATACCCCCACACTTGAACTTTTGCTTGTCCTCAAGCAAAACTCTTTAATATTTGGCTTACACTCCCAAATGGAATAGGTAGAAGAGAAGGTTTTGGGCTTGTCATAGAGTGTCGGGATTTCCAAGATCTTTTTAGGGTTTTATTTTTATTTATTTACACTCCTATTCGTAATGATTTATTTAGAACTGTTCATAAAAGAAATTACTTATTTGGGCATAACATGCCTTTTTAAAATTCTATTTATATACAAGTTCACATACCTCGCGGGGAAATCACTCACACTCGGCCGAAGGTGTATTTTTAGTGAATCACTCGAGAGCGGCATGGAACTTATTCCTACCATAGGCTTGCCAAGAAATCAATCCTCCTCCTTTTTAACTTTTATACCTTTGTAGATATCAAGAGGACTTTGTGGGTTAAGGGTTGGCTAGGGTTAAAGGTAGGTGGTTGGGTTAGTGGTTAGTAGAAAAAAGGGGCTAAAAAGCGTAACAAGTGTCGGTTTTCGTATTTTTGCAACTTTTTATTTTTGATGAAGCTTTTATTCAAACAAAGTTATTTTTGATTACTTTGTTTGTTTATTTTCTTTTTGCTTCATTTTTCTCTCTTTTTTTTTTTTTTTTTTTCGAAGAACCGAACTTGTTACTAAAATAAAGGGTTAAAAATGAAAAAGGTTTTGGTGGGTGAAAGGGTTTTTGTTTTGGGTGATGAAACGAAAAGGTTTAGGCTCAAAGGGGCTAACTAGGGGGATTTTTTGGGTAGGTGGTGAAAAAAAAAAAAAAAATAATGGTGTAGAAATGAAAAAGGGTTAGTCCTAATGCCTCTATCATTTACTTACTCGGGTTTAAGTTGATAAGGACCGGGAATGTATTGTCATGGCAAGTTCTAGAGTCGTAAGAACCAAGCGGCTATTCACACAAGAAACGAAAGATGAGCATTTAGTCAAATGGTATGAAATTGAGTGCTCAATAAAGGCTCAAAACTCACTTTTGTGGGAATGGGTTTTTATGTGATCAAGTATATATAATCAAATTTTAAATAAGTTTGTCATGCCTTTTCATAATTTTCTTATGTTGGTTCTTTTTATCACTACGCTATCGGTTGTAAATTTGTAAAAATATAACCTTTTTGAGAGCTTGAATTTCCCGAGTTAAACCTAGACAAGTAAAAAAAAATGAAATTTTTGAAAAAATTTGGGGTGATTAGCGGTTCCAATAGAGTTTTGTGTAAGGCTTGTATTTAGGACTTGCAAAATTCAAGGTTTTAGCATCCCCCCCACACTTAAATTACACATTGTCCTCAATGTGTCCCAAAAATAAATTTTTAGGTTGATTAGATGTGTAAAATAGTGTTTAAAAAGCAAAAATTTGTGTTACTGGGCACTGAACACGGCCCCGTGTTATCCGGGCACGGCCCCGTGTTTAAGTGCCAGTAACAAAATTGAAATAAGAGGAACAGAAGTCTGGACACGGGGGCGTGTTGGGTGAACACGGCCCGTGTCCAGTTACCTGTACTGGGCGTTTTCTGCAGGTGGTCCGACACGGGGCCGTGTTGGTTGGGCACGGCCCGTGTTGAACCTTCTGAAAGGGAGAAAACTGTCGGGTTGCCTCGTTCTTGTGCATGGGATCATTTTTCTCGTTCCCCTTTTCATCCTTTACCACCATGAGTGTGTTTTATTTATTACAAACCATCCAAACATTAAAACCATCATTTCATTTCATCATAGAGAGAACTTACATAATCCTAAATTAAACTAGATAAAAGAAATAACAAACCACGGAGTCCTAGCCTTTTCTTTATTTTAATTTAGCAAAATTTCCAAGAAATATTCAATCTTGGTTAAACAAGGCCTTAGTGAACTCCTTCTTCCGAGTGCGGTTCTCCTCAAATGTCGGCGAGCCATTCTTCTATCTCCCTTGGAAGGAGAAAAGAAGGCTCATTGGCATTAGTTTGAGGGGTTTCAACTTCCACCGGGATCTCTTGTTGGTGTTCCATGGGAAGTTCCGCCGGAAAGTCTTCCCACCCGGTAGGGTTGTTGATTCCGAGAGCCAGGTTCCAATCCTGCTGAGGAAAGACTGGTTCCATTGGAGGTGCTACAAGAATATTTAACCTCTGGTGCAAGAGGTTAATTTCTTGGAAGCTGCTTTCAAGTCCCATCGTAAGATCGTTAATACGGTCGATAAGGACCTCCTCTACTGAAGTCATTTCGTCGAGAGCCTCCCTTAATGCTATCACATAGTGAACAAGTGTAGCTTCAATGGAGGGTCTTCTTCCTCTTTGGTTGTTTGACGAATGCACAGAAGATGTATCGCTGTTTTCACTCGACATCCTACGAAAAATAAACTAAAAATAGCTTATTTAATGAAACAGTAACCGGACACGGCCCCGTGCTCACTGAGCACGGCCCCGTGTCCATCTTTCTGCAGAGTTTTGGAACAAGGAAACTTGTATTTTTAAGTTATTTTCTGAATGTTGTAGGCCCTTTTTGGCTACTAACAACTTAAAACCATGTTTCATAACATGTTTTTACCAAGATTCTTTGAACAAAACTCATTTATCCCTACCATAGAGTTGGAGGAATTCCAAACTTTTAATGGTAGTTCTTGGAGAAAGATGAAGAAGAAGGAAATTACTAAAAGAGGAAGGGACAAGATGGGTTGTTGGAACCTTCTTTTAGACTTACCTAGGATAGTTTGAGAGAAGATTCCTGCAAATCTCTGCCCCAAGTTGGTCCAAATGTGCAGAATTCTTGGCTGCATTTATAGAAAATGACAGCAACCTGGACACGGCCCCGTGTTCAGTGGACACGGCCCCGTGTGCAGGTGGAGTTCTGACACAGTTTGTCCGTATTCTGACGTACTGATCAGAAAGGAATCTTTCGATGGACACGGGGGCGTGTTGGCTGGGTACGGCCCCGTGTCTATGGACTGTTTTATGAAGTTGTCTAGTTTTTTTAAGGAACTTGTTTTTATCGGGTGGTTCCTGACTGGTTGGAACAACCCCAAAGTGCCTAATATACCTTAATTGTCCTAGACTAAGGCGAGAACGCAAGAGGTTGTCGGTGAGGGTAATTCCTATTTTCATTCTAGGTGGACAAGTCCAACCCTTTTCCGGGCTCTTGTTAAAGAAGGTATATGCCGAATCGCTCAGGTCTATGTATGCACCGAACGAAGTCGATGGAGAGTCCTTCACGGCACAATCGACACAGGGACGACTATCGTCCAAGTCTTTGCTAGGTACGAAGGTATTTTCGGGAGCAACGAGGTTGTCGGAATGCGGTTCCAACATTTCTTCATGGGTATCGTCTTGGGGCGGATTAATAAAATCCTTCCTAAGCTCTTCTATCCATTTCAGAATTAGCTCTTCTAGTTGAAATAATTCGCTAAGGAACATTTCCCCTAGAATATCTGGCTGGGCGCATTCGAGGGAGAAATAGTGCTTATTTTTACTTTCGCCCCTCTTAAGGTTGTGAAAAGATCGTGGGTCCATGTAGTGGGGCCTATAATTTAGGAAGTAGCATTTTACTTCTTCATGTTCGCCACCACATAATTGACACCACGTACCATAAGAGTGCCGAAAGTAAAAATAATTACTATCACTCATGTTTATGTCAGAAATTACCAACCGTCGGGATCTAACGGTTCTGTTTTCAGTAACTGAAACTTGGGCACGGGGGCGTGTTGAGTGGACACGGCCCCGTGTTCAGCTTACTGTCTGATGTAAAACAGGATTGCCAGTTCCAATGATTGAGCACGTGGGCGTGTTCAGCGGGCACGGCCCATGCTGAGCTCTGCAGAAGCTGAAAAACTAAGAAAATCCAAAAAATAAAAAAGAAAAATAAAAGATGATTAGGCCGTTGATTCCTAACTTTCTTAAAATCCTTGTGTCCCCGGCAACGGCGCCAAAAACTTGATGTGCGATAAAGTGTTGTATATTTTAGGTGTATATTTTAAGCCCTTTTTAACACTTATTTTAGCCAAGTTTTAAATTTATAAAACACGATATTTCACTAACACTAAACACACATATGGGCAAGTGCACCCATCGTTGAGTGTAGTATAGCGTTGGTAAGATACCGAGGTCGTCCAAGGACACAAGAGCTTTTAGTACCGGTTTATCCTCAACGTCTAACCAAAATAAAAGTTTAGAAAAATGTTTTAAACTAAGAAAAATAAAAACTAACTAAAATGCTGAAAATAAAAATAAAAACAGATAGACAAGATGAATCACTTGGTTCCGACTTGTATCTAGTATAACCTTTGATTATTTCCGCACTTTTGCACATAATTAAGAGATTATCTTAGTTATTGTAGTAGGCCCCTCTTTTGAAGGTGACGTTACCCTCACCCCAGTAGTTTGAGTCAGCAGGGATACAATCCTAAAGGGGTGGATTATTGGAAGATAATGAATTAAGTTATTAATGCAGTATTGTGGTAGGCCCCGCTTTTGGCGGTGACGTTACCCTCGACTAAGTAGTCTGAGTCAGCAGGGATACAGTCCTAAATAGCCGGGTTATAGTATTAATAGTAGTTAACTTATGAGGGGATCAAAGAGTTTGGACCCCCGCCATCCAATACCGTGAAGTATTGAAGGAGGTCCTACTAAATTTGACCCAGGTCCATTGCAGGACCTCTAAACGCTGAACAATGGCAAGACCTTTACCAAACCGTTCCCTTAACCCCCGACCAGGTAGCCAACATACCTCCATATAGACCGTGGAGATATGAATGGTGAAAATCCTTTATTTTATATAGACAGTAAAATAATGCCAAGACACCACGGACAAACGATAAGGAAAGATCACCTTCAACATAAGTAACTAGTTATTAAAGTCATTAATACAAAACCAAATAAAAAGTGCAAAAGATTAGAAATAAAAAGTATTATACTAGACACTTTGTCTTCACCAAGTGATGTAAGAGACTTAGGCAAACATGGCCTTGATTGTCAAGAACTCTTACGATCAATCTTGGATCCCGAGACGACTCACACACTCTATGATGGACAATGGATGATGGTGGTGGATGATGGTGTTGTGATGGTGGTGGGTGGTGGATGAAGTGTGAGAGAGGTGGTGTGCCAAGGGATGAGTTGCAATGAAACCAAGCACTCCTATTTATAGGCTGAACAGAGAGCTGGACACGGCCCCGTGTCCGCTGGACACGGCCCCGTGCCCGTCTGACACTCTCTCTCCTCATTAATTGTAATTCGCAATTACAATAAATGCGCCTGCTGTACTTTCGACACGCCCCCGTGTCCGCTGAGCACGGCCCGTGGTGGGCAATAGAAGCTTCTATAGGTTTGTCTTTTCTGCTGCTTCTTGGGCACGACCCCGTGCTGGCTGAGCACGGGGCGTGTTCAGCCTTCTGTTTTCTCTATTTTGCTTTGGAAGGTGCCGTTGAGGGTTCGGGCAATCCACTAATGTTCCTTTTCTTGTATTTATGTTGGATTTAGCTGTCTTTTTGCTTCTTTTGCGTTTTTGAGCTCATTTAATCCTGAAAATACAAAAGGAAGACAAAAACACTCTTTTTCCAATATTAGTACTAAAAAAGGGTTAGTTTTATGCCTCATTTGATGTAATTTATATGTTGCATTTTACACACATCATCGATACTTCCGTATACGCAGAGATAGTCCAATGTTTAAACAAAATAAGAAAAATAAAACAAGTTGAAGTTGTTTAGGCTTTAACCACCAGGTCGATACTTCCGTATACGCAGAGGTGATCCAAAGCTTAAACGAAACACCAAAGAAAATAAAGCAGAACGTTTAGGCAATAACATCCAGGTCGATACTCACGTATACGCAGAGGATGTCCAATGCTTAAACAAAATAAAGAAATCAAACAAGTTTAAATCTTTGCAAAATGAAATGCACAATCACAGTGACTTTTCAGCAAAGTTGTGAAAGTTCACAGACTTAACCGGTTTTATGTCTTTCGACAATCAGCGATTACCGAGCAGGCACACAGTCATAAAGGACAAAACTAAGTACTATGCTTTCAATCATGTTTTCCACTAGAACTAGGCTTTTTCATTTATGTTTGTATCGTTATCGCAAATCTACTATTCTAGCTGAGCCTATCGTCACATCGTTAGTGAGATCGTTTATCACATTTGACATTTCATATCTTTAGCATGCTGTGATAGTTCACTGATTTACTATCATTTCCTCTTTTTCACAACAAAACTCATTTTTTCTTTTTCAATGTTTTTGCCATTTTCAAATTTTCTAATTTTTTTAAAATTTTTCTCCCCCTAAAATCAAAATATGTTTCAATTTTGATTTTCAAGGAAAATTTGAAAACAAATTTTGAAACTCTACCTGTACAGTTTGTTTTCAAAAATTGACAACCGATATCAAATCGCTTCAATTCGCCATCCACTTGGCATAAACAATCAGAACTCCCCCTGACAACAAACTATTTTCCCATTTAGATTTCAAAACACTTAAGTTTGTTTTAATCAAAATGGTTTTTCCGGAAAATTAGTTTTGTTTGTCTTTTTACAAACTCGGGGTTTCATCACATTGTTTACCTTTATCCACTTATCGGAAAGATAAATCAAGTACAACTTAATGTCCTTGATTAGTCTTGATTCGAAATATCACAGTTACCAACCTGTGAATTTCTCAAGAAATATGCCGATTCCTGTTCCACACTTACCAACCTGGGAACTCCGGCAAGTCAGGTTTTTCATTTAAACAGACTCACCCAAGCCTGACGGTCCTTGGGTGATTTTGAATTCTTGTTCAACAATGATGGAAAATTTGCATCATCCATTGTTAGACCAGAATTCTCACTTTTTACCTCAACACATGGCTCTTCTGGTTTCACCATACCAGATTCATTGCCTGAATGTGGCTTGTCCGACTTTGATGAGCCAGATTCATCGCCGACATGTGGCTCATTTGTTTCCGAAGAAACAAATTCATTTCCAGGAGATGGCTCTTTTGTTTTCTCAGAAACAAATTCATTGCCATCAACTTTCTTTTTCTTCATTCTCTCTTCTATCCTCAGATTTGTATCTGATTAATTCGTTTTGCTTGATTTTTCATTCTTTGGCGAACAAGACGATTTATCAGAACTTTTATCTGTTTTACCAGTTGTATCCGAGGACAAAATCCTCTCGAGATATTCTCTCGCTTTCTTTCTTTTCTTCCTCAGTTTGTCTTTTTGCCCTTGTGAAAGCTTCACTTTCTTTTCTTGAACTTTCTGTTCTTGAACTTTTGGTTTTTGAACTTTTGGTTCTTGAACTTTCTGTTCTTTGGGCTTGACATTGACTGATTTCTTTGCCATTTTCTGAGATTCAGCCCTCAATCTTCCCTTTGATCTCATTGGGCAATCTCTTGCAATGTGTCCTCTGATTTGGCATTCATAGCACCTTCTTGTTTCGAATCTCTGACTTTGGCAGTTAGCAGCAATGTGTCCTTGAAATCCACAAGTGTAACACACTCTGTTATCGTACCATTCACCACTTTCACACCAAACACCGTCTTCATACCACACACTTAGATCATAGCATTGATTTGCCTTGTGGTACTCATGTCTCCTCTTGTATCCTTGATTTGGCATTTGAGCACTGTGGTCAAACCTGCACCACTTATTACCAACTTTTTGTGAGTTTTTATTTTCAGATTTTTGTGATTTTTTATTGTGATTGGATGATTGATCTGATGAGCTTTTATTTTCATTTTGAAAATTTTTCAAATTTTTAACTTTTTGTTTCTGTTCCACATTCTTCTTTACAGGTTTTTGCGTTGAGCATTCACCTTTCTCAGTAGAATGTAAAACAGTATTTTTAAACATTTCATTTAATTTCAAAAATGTTTTTCTTTTTTCTTCCTTTTCTTTTTCATCATCAGATTTATCACCACAATCTTCAATTTTGACTTTGTCAAAATTTGTGACATTGTCACTTATTGGAACAGAATTGATCGGTTTTGGACACACATATGGTGCGGAAGTCACAAAACTTTTCAACTTGTTTTCAAAATCAGCAATTTTCTTTCTATCATTCTCAACTTCTTTTTCAAGTTGAGAAATTTTCTCAAGATGATAATTTATTGCCTTTTCATTTGCAATTTTATTTTCTTCAAAAACAGATTTTTCATTTTCTAAAACTTTTATTTGATTTTGAAAATCTGTTTCTTTTTCTTTAAATTTTTTGTTTTCTAATGACAAACTCTCAACATTCTTCAAAAGTTTGTCATTTTCAGATCTCAGTTTATCACAATTCAAGCGCAACTCCAGAATTTGTTCATCATCAGCTTTCTTCTCGATCTTCAAAGTTTTGTTTTCCAATGTCAAACTCTCCAAATCCTTCAAGAGTTTCACATTATCTGTTTCTGATTTTTCGCATTTCGAACATTTTCCATTCATCTCTCCATTATCAGCTTCTTTCTTTGTTTCCATCTTGTATGTTCCTGCACAAAAAATTTTAACAAAATCAAGAGGGTTTGCATATTCATCAATAAAACAACCTCTCTTAATATCATATTTCATGACATTTTTTGCAGCAAGACACACAGAGATTCTTTTTCTCATTTCAATAATCACATCCAAATTTATCTTTTCTAAATCCTTTTTTATTTCATCTATCAACTCCTTCTTTTTCTTTTCATTTTCATAATTGTGTGTTGTAATCTTACCGATGAATTCTCTTAAACACAAATTTGAGAATCTAAAATCCTTTTTCAGGTTAGTCAAGAATTCATTCCATTCAGCCGGTAATACATCTGCAAATTTTGATATCTGTTCAGCATCTGATATTCTTATCTCATACCTTTTTAAATTTTCAAGTAATTGATTATATCGTGTTACCAACTCATCCAACGGTTCATGTTTCTTGCACAAAAAATTTTCAAGTCTATTAACCCAAACATGCTTATCCCCTTTTTCTCTTGTGTTAAACCAAAACCTATCATACCAATCATTCAATCTTTCAAGGTTATCGTTTTCCTTTTCGTCAAACATTTTAATCACAATTTCTTTGTTAAATGACTTGATTCAAAAATTGTTTTTATCTCAAAGTCCACAAAATTTCAACTTCTTGATATTTGCGCCTTGTAAATCCACTCGAATCACCTGCAAACAAACAAACAGACAATCAGTTTAAAAACGAAGTGAATATGTGAAAGTATGTGACGTGGCAAAAAAGACAAAATTGTTGTCCGAACGGGTAGCCTGTTGACTTCTTTGACCACGACAATCTTACTTGTAACCTAACAATAACCTTCACGTGAAAGTCTAATTTCAACAAACAATTTAAAGTGGCCGACAACTTTCAGTTTTAATCAAAATATAATTGGACCAAACATTGAATCACATGCAAGAAACCACTTTATCACTTGAAGTTGTTGTATGATATTAACGAGAGAATGTTGACACCTGTAAAGAAAATCACATGCTCACCACCGTCTACAATCTATTACTTTGACTGACAATTGATTAAATGACTTTGACCAAGTGACACGGATTGCTGTGACGTGTATTGTTATCCGGATGGTGAACCGGATGACAATACGCACGAGTGGGGATTCGCACGGTTGGTGATCCGCGCGGGTGGGAATCCGGAGATGTTATACACACGGGTGGTGATACGCACGGGTGGGAATGTTATCCGTGCGTACAAGTTGTCCGTGCGTGTGGTAAGTCAACAAGTCAACACGTATAACTGAAAGTAGTCCGTGCAGGTGAGAATGATGCTCTACGCACGGGTGGGCTATCCGTGCGTATGAAGTTGACCTTTTGACCACAATTAATAACCGACAAGTCCTGAAATCTTATCACATGACACTTATCACATGCTCTTTACCTTGACATTTGAACAATCACGTGACAGCAATTAAACAATCTGCTGTAATGAAGATCACATGCAATACTGAAAGAAATCACGTGATATGCTCTAAGTGACTTGTTTATCCGTGCAGTATTGTGACGCGTATTACTATCCGTGCGTACAGGTCAACAAATAGTCAAAGCGGACAGCAATGCGTGCGTGTGACTCATGCGTACGGTTAGGTCAACAATCAGTCAACGCGGATGGTCATACGCACGGATGGCAATCCGTGCGTGTGACATCAAGAACAACAGCAACCGTTTTCAACATTTTTAGATCAAAAAATCTCAGATTCTTCCAAAATTACTTCGAATTAACTTCTGAAATTTTGTAGGTTTGTATATTAATGAATTTCGCACAACATATTCAAATTTTATCCGTTTTTAACCGTAAAAAGTTGATCAATTTTGCGTTTTTCAGTGAAGAACGTGAAAATATGAAAAATGAAGAACTTTATCGAATCTGATGCGAATTGAGATCTGAATACAATGAAATCTGGTACGAATCTTGTTGTTTGATCAGCGCAATCGAGCAACCTGCTCTGATACCAATTGTAGGTCCTGGTTTTGATCCGTATCGATTGCGTAACCGACTCGTGAACGTGCGGAATCCGTACACGATCGTGACCGAACACACAAGAACGTACAATTTTAACGTGATTCTATTGAAAAGATGACGTGTACAAAGCCGAGAATCACACGGAGAGATTTTCTCTCTCTAGACTTTCTCTCTCTAGAATAATCTCCCTAAGTCTCCAAAATGAGCAAAAGTCATCAAACTAAAGCCTAAAGCTCCTATTTATAGGCACAAGGTTATAAGGGATTTCCCCTTATTTACAAGATTGCCACCTTGCCCTTTTAGCTACATCATGTAACACAAAGTCTAGATCTCTTCTATTTCTGCTACGGTTAAGATTGACGGAGGCGATAACCGTGCGGATGGGAATCCGGAGATGTTATACACACGGGTGGTGATACGCACGGGTGGGAATGTTATCCGTGCGTACAAGTTGTCCGTGCGTGTGGTAAGTCAACAAGTCAACACGTATAACTGAAAGTAGTCCGTGCAGGTGAGAATGATGCTCTACGCACGGGTGGGCTATCCGTGCGTATGAAGTTGACCTTTTGACCACAATTAATAACCGACAAGTCCTGAAATCTTATCACATGACACTTATCACATGCTCTTTACCTTGACATTTGAACAATCACGTGACAGCAATTAAACAATCTGCTGTAATGAAGATCACATGCAATACTGAAAGAAATCACGTGATATGCTCTAAGTGACTTGTTTATCCGTGCAGTATTGTGACACGTATTACTATCCGTGCGTACAGGTCAACAAATAGTCAAAGCGGACAGCAGTGCGTGCGTGTGACTCATGCGTACGGTTAGGTCAACAATCAGTCAACGCGGATGGTCATACGCACGGATGGCAATCCGTGCGTGTGACATCAAGAACAACAGCAACCGTTTTCAACATTTTTCGATCAAAAAATCTCAGATTCTTCCAAAATTACTTCGAATTAACTTCTGAAATTTTGTAGGTTTGTATATTAATGAATTTCGCACAACATATTCAAATTTTATCCGTTTTTAACCGTAAAAAGTTGATCAATTTTGCGTTTTTCAGTGAAGAACGTGAAAATATGAAAAATGAAGAACTTTATCGAATCTGATGCGAATTGAGATCTGAATACAGCGCAATCGAGCAACCTGCTCTGATACCAATTGTAGGTAATGCGAACCGACTCGTGAACGTGCGGAATCCGTACACGAGTCAGACCGAACACACAAGATGTACACTAATCGGTGATTCTATTGATGATCTGACGATTACAAGCTCCAAGAATCACGTTTTGCCACTTTCTCTCTCTACTTTCTCTCTCTAACTTTGAAAGCTCCAAATCTCAAATGTGGCAAAAGTCTTAAATCTAACCCTAAGACTCCCTATTTATAGGCACAAGGTTATAAGGGATTTCCCCTTATTTACATGATTGCCACCTTGCCCTTTTAGCTACATCATGTAACACAAAGTCTAGATCTTATCTATTTCTGCTACGGCTCGGATTGACGAAGGCGATAGACATACTGCACTAACAGACTCCCCCTTGGATATTGCCGCAGTCAATCTGTAGTCAAACTCGTAGAGACTTTTAAGGTATGTCCCCTTTAGAGGATCTTTTTGCTACAACAGCAGCGTTTATCAATTTTATTGTTTCAGCATGCTGAGGGTTTTAATGCTATATTTCAAGCATTTGCAGAAAGTATTATCCAGGGACTAGGTCAGAACTACCGTTCAGCAGAAGTCCCGGAATAATACCCCAGACATCATTGAGAATAAAGACCTAGTATATCAGATTATGAAACCTTTCAAACGAGATTTCAGGGGTTACCTATATATCCAAGTGGTGTTCCCCACCAAATAAGCAAGTAAGATTTTAGGTTTATATCCCGAACAAATCTACTAAATGTGTAAAAACCTATCGACACATCATTAGTGAGACTGTTTAACGTATTTGAACTTTCCATTTCTTTAGCGTACAGTAACTGACTAGCTGATGTACTATCATTTTCCCTTTCTACACAAACTCTTTTTGAAATTTTATCATGTTTTTGGGTTTTTGAAATTTTCTAATGTTTTTGGCTTTTTCAAATTTTTATTGTTTTTGTATTTTCTAAAAAATAATATCTCCCCCTAAAAACCAAAACAAGTAAAAATTCGACAAACCATTGCAGATTGTTTCTCAACATCATCTACAGTGGCACCTTCATCAACGCCAACAATTTCCTCCGCATCCGATAGTAACTTCATACCATTAAGTTTCAAAAGATATTTAAAGCGAGCTTTATCAAAAGCTTTGGTATGTAAGTCAGCTTTTTGTTCATCGGTGTGGATTTTCTCTATTCGTATCAACTTCTTCTCGAAACAGTCTCGGATGAAGTGATGACGAATTTCAATGTGTTTTGTTTTAGCGTGATGAACAGGATTTTTTGTTATGTTAATTGCTGCCTCATTATCAACAAAGATAGGGGAGTTAAGAAATTGCAAACCGTAATCACGCATCTGTTGCTGAATCCACAAGATCTGAGAGCAGCAGCTGCTAGCAGATACATATTCAGCTTCACAAGTGGATAAAGCGACAGAGGTCTGCTTCTTGCATTGCCAGGTGACCAATCGTGGTCCGAAAAACTGGCACCCCGCTGTTGTTGATTTAGCATTCACTTTGCAGCATCCGAAATCAGAATCAGAATATCCTTCGAGCATGAAGTCGCCAACTTTTGGATACCACAACCCCAGAGATGGAGTTCCTTTCAGGTAGCGTAGAATCCTTTTCACAATTACCATGTGCGAAGCTCTAGGATTTGACTGAAATCGCGCCGCGAGGCAGGTTGGATACATAATATCCGGTCTTGATGCCGTCAAGTACATTAACGAGCCGATCATGGAACGATATAATGTTTCGTCTACCTTCTCTCCGGTGAGATCAGGATGTATCCCATGATTTGTCGCTAATGGGGTGGAAATTGGTGACATTCCTGACATCCCGAATTTCTCCAGAACATCATGAACGTATTTTGTTTGATGTATGAAAGTTCCTTCGGGAAGTTGATCAACTTGAAGTCCCAAGAAGAACTTCATCTCACCCATTGAAGACATCTCAAACTTCTGCTTCATAACATGTTCAAAATCTTTGCAGAGTTGCTCATTTGTTGACCCGAAAATTATGTCGTCCACATAAATTTGGACAATCAGAAGATGCCCGTCGACTTCTTTTGTGAAAAGAGTGGCGTCTATCTTTCCTCGAGTGAAATGGTTGGCTAAAAGATGTTGAGACAAGGTCTCATACCAGGCTCTCGGGGCCTGATGTAAGCCGTACAATGCTTTGTCAAGGAGATAAACTTTATCTTTGTGAATTGGGTCGGTGAAGCCCGGTGGCTGTCCGACATAAACCTCCTCTTTCACTTTACCATAGAGAAATGCCGACTTCACATCTAACTGAAAAACTTTAAATCCTTTCCATGATGCGAATGCAAGGAAGATTCTGATGGCTTCAAGTCTTGCGACAGGGGCATATACTTCTGTGAAATCTATTCCCTCCTGCTGACTGAAACCTTGGACAACGAGTCGAGCTTTGTTTCGAATAATAACTCCTCGATCATCCCTCTTGCATTTAAACACCCATTTCGTATTAATCTTTCGATGACCATCGGGCAAATCTACTAGCTTCCATACACCAAGCTTCTCGAATTGGTTTAACTCCTCCTGCATTGCATTTACCCACGAATCTTCAGTAAGCGCCTCTTTGTACGTCCTTGGTTCTATCTGCGAGATAAAACAACTTAATGAGAATTCGGTTTGTAAAGAAGCAACTTTAGTGTAAAAACATGTAAGCCCTTGATCAAGTTGTCTTCGAGTGCGGACGCCTGATTGCAGTTCTCCGATTATCAGTTCCTCAGGATGATAAGAAAGCGTTCTTGGCATCACTTCGCCTGAAACATCTACTTCACTCTCCAAATTTGTAACGTTTTGATCAGCAACTTGTTCACTAACTGGAATAGTTTGATTTGAAAACTGGATTAGATCCCCCTCAGATTCTGAATCATCATGATCGAATATTGGTCTGTTTTCAGATTCTTGATTGACATTCTCTACCGTCTGATTTTCTTGAGCAACATCATTTTCAACATCGTCATGTTCTCCAGCATTGCTTGGACCTGCCTCGTCATCATTTGAAGCTTGTCTTTTACGATACGATTCTGCTGGAAACCTTTCATCTTCATATTCTCTAAGAATATCCAACTCATCAAAGAACTCTGGCTCTTCTTCCATGTTGAAAGACTCCCACAAAACATCATAATTGAAACGCCATGAGTCTCCCGGATTTTGTGGAGGCATTGTGTGACCTTGGCATTCAACATTTTGAGCTTCAATAATTCGCTTTAGACTTGGAACGAAGACTCGTCGTAAAGGACTTGCATATCCCACAAATATTCCTTCAAAACTCTTCGGACCCATCTTTCCAAAAGGTTCTAGAACTGTACAGGGTGACCCGAACGGTTCAAGATACTTCAAATTCGGTTTTCGATTATTAATCAACTCAAAGCATGTTTTGTTGAATTTCTTGACAGTTAGAACTCTGTTGAGCGTGTAGCATGCGGCGGAAACAGCTTCTGCCCAGAAATTTATTGGTAACTTTGAATCAGCAAGCATTGTTCTAGCCGTTTCAATCAGTGTTCTGTTTTTACGTTCTGCAACTCCATTCTGTTGTGGAGTGTACGGAGCACTGAACTCATGCAAGATACCCCTTTCATCACAATATTCTTCCATATTGTTGTTTTTGAACTCAGTACCATTATCACTTCTGATTCTTCTTATACGCCTTTGGTACAAATTTTCAATCTTTTTGAATAGCCCCCTCAATCTGTCAAAGGTTTCTTCTTTTGACTTCAAGAATAGTACCCAAGAGAATCTGGAATAATCATCAGTGACCACAAGACAATAAAGTTCTCCGGTAATACTTTTGACATTCACAGGACCAAATAAATCCATGTGAAGTCTCTCCAAAGGTCTTGAGACTGAATTGACTTGCTTTTTGGGGTGTGACTTTTTCTTTTGTTTGCCTTTCATGCAACTAATGCATTCTTGCTCCAGATGAAAACCTTTAATGTGAACTCCCAGAACCAAATCATTGTGCACAAGATGATTCATTTTACGAAGATGAATGTGCCCCATCTTACGATGCCACAACTTTGATTCTTTCTCTGTTGCTCTTGAAACAAAACAGTGTGCTTGACCCGTTGTTGTTGTTGCTACAGTCATGTCTAAAACATACAGATCATTCACTCTAGGAGCTCTCATGATGATCCATTCTTCAGGAATAACAAACCCTGGTTTCAAAATCAAACACTCTTTGTCTGTGAAGTGAGTAGTATACATCCGGTCACATATCTGTGAGATACTTAGCAGATTATTTTCCAGCTCAGCAATGTAGTTAACTCTCTCAAACGTGACTATCCCATTGGATAACGTTCCTTCACCAACAATTCTACCACCTTGGTTACCCGCGAACCCCACATAACCTCCATTAAAATTTCTGACATCATACAGCAGCGCTGTCTTTCCAGTCATGTGCCGAGAAGCTCCACTATCCATAATCCAACGTGAGACGGATCTCGGAAGCTCCTGCACAAAAAAAATCATTTAATGAGATTTTGATGCTACCCAAGCCTCTTTTGACTCAGGTAGCTTGAAATTAAGGTGAGTTGTTTTAGTGTAAAGTGGCGGAAAGTTTTTATCATTCATTTTAAGGCTTTCAGCAGTTCCAACTTCAACCTCTTTGAATAAGAAAAATTCGTCTTTTTGAGGTTGATTAGCTGGTTGATTTTTCTTTACCACATACTTCTTTTCAGAAGTCGATTTCTGATTCTCATAGAACTCCAAAGGTACATACTTCTTCTTGGTAGAAGATGATGATTTTTCAGTTTCAGACACCTTTGATGAATCAACTTTCTTTTCGACAATTTTTGGCTTCCATGTTTGTTGAGGTGAGGCAACCCGTTGGTAAAATTTATCATTTTTAGTTACCGAAATCTTAACAGGTTCGGTTTTGATCTTGGTGTTATCATTTTTCAAAACATTTTTCTCAACAATCAATGGAGCCTTTCTTTTCACAACATCTTTTTTGATAAAATTCTTCACAGTTTCAGTCTTAGGCTTCAAGTTGATACACTTTCGTGCAATATGTCCAACTTGATTACATTTGAAACATGTTCGGGTGTCAATTACCCGACTTGAACCTTCAGACTGAGGCTGTGAGGCCTTCTTTTCAAAGAACTCTTCGTTTGATTTTAAAAAGATTTCAGACTCCTCTTCTGAAAGTGAACTTGAACTGTTCACAAACACCTTTTTCACAGCAAACTTCTTGTTCTGAACATTCCTTTTCTGATAATTCTTACCACCCTGATATCCTCCCGACCATTTATTTTGATAGTTGTTAGAAAAACGTGGCGGAACGACAGGTTTCTTATAGTAAGCTTTATCTTTCTCAAAATTCATATGTCTCTTTGCTTGTTTCAAATTGTCCACTTCAGACAAATCAATTTCAACCAGTTTGAAAACATTTTTCAATTTCTTCACATTAACATTCTCCAAAGGAAACTCAAAATCTGAATACAACTTATCAGAACCAGACATCTTGTACATCACAAGACCCGGTTCATCATTTGAGTTGCTTTTAGATTTTGGTTTCGGAATGTAGTTGTTTAGAAAACATTCTTCATCTTCATTCGAATCACTATCCAAGACACTTTCAGCCATGCCTTTTATGATCTCAGTTTGAACACTGTCATCGGATGATGAAGATGAAGAAAAGGTTACATCTATTGATTCTGGCAATTTTATCTCATTTGTTTCAATATCATCATTAACCAACCCAGATTGCTTCTTTGAGAAATTGTTTAGAACAGGTGGTGGAACTTGATGAAACCCCACCCCAGTTCCATCACAGTATACATCTTCGCCAGCTTTGGTTTTACCAATGGGTTTTGGAACAATGTGTTGCAAAACAAAGCTTGCACAGTTGTAACTGCTCAGTTTTAGATTAATTCGTTCATTCTCTATTTTAGCTTCTTCAAACTGAAGCTTCAATTTTGCAATTTCATCAAGTTGTTGGTTAATTAGCTCCTCTTTTACACGAAGAACTCCTGATAGTTGAAGATTTTCTTTTGTTGTTTTACTGTTTCTCTCATCAGAATCTTTAACCGTTCGCTTCAGCTTCTCAAAACTTTCAGAAATTTTACGACTTTCAATAATCAGTTTTTCATTTTCTTTTCTTATTCTTTCAATGTCATTTTTATCATTTTCAATTTTATCAGCTAATTCCTTTGATCTATCATTCGAAGCTTTCAGCATTTTGTCACGGTTTAAGATTTGATCTTCAACCCTTTTGACTTTACTAGTCAACTCTTCAATCTTCTTACCATTTAGGTAAGTGATTGTACTACAAACTTTGCACTCTTTCATGCAATTTTTGCAGTCTTTTTCCGATTTACCAATCTTACCTGACTCAAGTGTACCATTTGAACTGACCTTGTTTGTTGACTCAGATCCAGAACTAGAAACTACCTCAAGTTCTTTTGCAGCAAGAACTTTATCTGCCATCTTCCTCAAGTTTTCAGCCGTTAGTTCTTGTGATGTATCAATTATTCCATCATCAACATTCTTTGACTTTGGTTTCTGTTCTGCTTCAGCTTCTTTCTCAACTTGTTTCTCATCACCACCTCCCCACCATTCTCTTTGTCTCGCTTCTTCTTCCTCGGCAAATTGTTGGGTAAGAGCATCAACATCGAGGGAATCTGGGTTAATTGCAATGTTTCCTTGAGGATCATGGTAACACTCTCTGTCGGCATCCCACCTTTTTGCTCTTTTTGCTTCTTTGTAAGTGTTATAAACTCTGCTCATTCTGGCTTGGGCTTTCATTCTTCGATTGACGAATTTTTCTTCATCAGTTCTAGTGTCTTTGTAAGGAATAATCTTTGTCACGAATGCATAACCCACAGCATCTTCTTCAGGCAATAACTCGCTCCAATCATAACCTTCGTCATCATGGATTACGGCAAGAGCTCTAGACTTCTCTTTGTTGTCTTCAACTTGCTTTAATCTGGGTGGCTCGGATTTATTCTAGTGATAGATTGCTCTCTTGTAATAATCATCTCTGAAAGGGTTTTCTGACTCATCGGCATATGCATTTCTGCATTCTCGTTTGAAGTGACCCTTCTGCTTACATTTGAAGCATGTCACCTTCGATTTATCAAACCCCAGCTTAGTAGATGCACCACCAATTGTCTTTCTGCCGGTAATTTCCATGAATTGTTGTGCTCTACGAACAGCACTGGCCATAGCCCAACGAATATCGATCAGCTCCATCTCCTCGGGATCAATTTGATCATAATCTTCTTTCGTCAGATTGGTATTACCTATCTTCCCGGCTACTAACCCTTCATATGACTCCAAAACAGATGCTAGAAAGATCATCTGCTGTTTGGCCGATTCTTCATCAAAATTTTGAGCATTCTTCAAATCGATCGCAATATTGCAAGAAAAAGCGTTCTTAGGAACAGATTGTTGTTGACTTGAAGAAGATCCCTGACTTGGAATGTTGGATGAAAAACCTCCATGAAAACCACTGTTTGAGCTTGGATTTTCTTTACTTGAAGTATTTGTGTTTTCAGCGGAGAAAGCAGTTCTTGGAGAAACATTCTTCGGAATCATACTCTTTGGATAGTACAACTCCATGTTTTGTTGATATGATGGATGATTAACTTTGTTTTTCTTTATCTCCAATTCATGACTTTCTAGTCTTTCAATCAGCAAGTCGACAGTCAAACTTTCAGGTGGTATTGTGTTCTTTAACATCAGTGCATAATACTGCCAATCCATCTCCTCTGGTAGTGAATCGAACAATTTGTCAATAAGATCCTCTGGAGGATAGTTTACTCCGTGCCTTGCCAATTCCAACTTTAAGTGTCCAAATCTTTCAATCATTTTACAAACAGATTCTCCTTTTAAACATCCGAACAAATCAAACTCCTTTCTCAACAATTTCTTTTTGTTTTTGATTATTTCTTCACTTCCTACACATTTTTTACTTAACTTTGCCCATAGATCTTTTGCGTTTGTGTATTCAATGAGTGAAATAATGTCGTCTCTTACGGATTGATGAATCAAAGCAATGCATTTTTGCTCAGCTATATAGTGATCTATTTCTTCTCCTTCTGACATATTCTCAAAATCTCGTCTTTCTGAAACAAAACCATTTTTTAAGTTCTTCCAGCTCGGATATGCAAAGGCTTTCAACCATTCTTCGAATCTATTTGCCCACCGATTATATTCTTCTATTGCCATTAGTTTTGGTGGTTTGTTGTAGGTACCATATACGCTTTCAACACTTAGTGCATCGGATAACGTTTTCTTTGGATTCGGATTAGGATTTTCATTTGAACGATTTGAAGTATCGTCTCCAGAATTACCCGCGAAGGCATACATCTCACTAAAGGGATTCATGAATTCTTCCATTTCAAGTACCTGAAACAATTTTCAAACACTTAGAAAATTTTTACAAATTTTAAAAACTTCAAACACTTGAACCGGATAGTTATCCGTTCGAACAGGATTTCGTATGAAAACAAAGTCTATCCGCACGGACGGTAATCCGCTCGGATGGTTGTGCGCACGGTTAGCTTTGACTTTTTGACTATTCTGGTTATCCGCACGGGTTGTAAACCGTGCGTGTAACAATGATGATGTCAGCACACGACTTGCAGTAACTAACTAATCCAAATCGTTCAGACAGCTGTCCGAACGGGTGAATGACGTCATCAAATACGAACAACTCAACATGATTTTTGATGAATTTGATCTAGTTTTAGATTAATTCAGATTATGAAACTAGGTAGGATTATATTATGAATGATTGTGAGTTGATTGATATCGATTTTAACAAATTTTAACCGTAAATTCTTGCTCAATTTTAGATTTTTCTGATTTTATGATGACAAATGAAGAACAAATGTAAAATCTAAGTAGATATAGAAGAAGTCCGTCAAATTTCCGGTGAAATTTGAATCAAATCGGTAACAGAAGTCAAATCTCCGGTGAAATTCGACTTTGATCGGCAAATGAAACATGAATTCCGGTGAATTCAGTGTTGTTGATCTCGATTCAGCTCCCTGGATGCTCTGATACCACTTGTTGGTCCCGTTGATACAGGATCTGATCTTAGGAACAAGATGAATCGATTTCGTCTTAGTGTGCGGAATCCATTAAGACAAATCACAGATTTATGCAACAGAGAATTCAACGTTTAACTTCTTGTCTGTTCGTTCTATTAATCGTTCTGAAAGTCACAAAGTTCCGGTGAACGTACAGACTACCCGTGCGTGTGTCAAAAGTTCTTACAAAGTTGCACCGGACCTACTATATATAGACAGACTCAGGGACCTAATAAGTGTTGTCCGTGCGGGTGGGCTACCCGTACGTATGACTCACCCGTACGTGTGGTCATCCGTGCGTATGACTTATCCGTGCGGATAAGTCATCCGTGCGTATGGCCATACGTGCGTATTGCCATCCGTACGAGTTCAACTTGTCCCAAACAACACTTTTACATACAGACCCTAATCCTGAGTTGTCCTGCTAACTACATACATACATTCAGACAATAAACATAAACACAGAACAAAATATGACTACATGCTGACGGAAGCTACAGACGTAATGTACTAACAATAACTACAACTAATTTAATATGTTTTGTAGTAAAATCATAAAAATGTATAATCTAATCTGATTTGTTTGTCACGATCAATTACTGGGCACATTTTGAGACGGTGTAATACGCAGAGTTTTAACCTAATATCTTAATAATCCCATATATTTAAAATTACAAAAATTAAAACTAAGTTTATACATTAAACAAGTGTAATACACGGAGTTTTAAGCTAATATCTTAATAATAATTTGAGTTAATTACATAGTTAGTCCCTGTGGTTTGCACAAAGTAACATACGTAGGTACTAATAGTTTAAAATCACATTCTAGGGTATTAACTTTTCATTTTGTTACGTTTGGAGGTATTAACGTTATTTGTAGCTTTAAAATCACATTCTATTAGTACCTAAGTATGTTATTTTGTGCAAACCACAGGGACTAACTATGTTAATACCCTAGAAGTTAATACCTCCAAACGGTACAATATTCAAAGTTAATACCTTAGAAGGTGATTTTAAACTATTAGTACCTAAGTATGTTATTTTGTGCAAACTACAGGGACTAACTATGTAATTAACTCTAATATTTTTTTTGCACATTACCAACTATTATTATAACTATTGAATTTTTAATTATTTAAGATTTTGAGCCACTTCTATCGTGATAAATTATTTATCATTTCTTAAAAAATTATATATAAATATTTACTTATAAAAAAATAAATAGCTTTTATGTTAATTAGGAGATATAATAAAAAGATGAAAATAAAAAAAACAGATTTTGTAAAATTGATTTAAACTTAAATAAAATTAGGTGTTAGTACCCAAAGGTGTTACATTGATAAAATTAAAAAGAATGGAAGGGTATTTTAGTCATTATATTGATAATTTTGGTGTTAGTACCCAAAGGCGTAACAAAATTGAAACTATAAAACCTAAACCTGTAAAAAAATAGTACCTAAAGGCGAAACTAGGTATAAACCACATACCCATGTTTGTGTAATTACAAACTCCACAATAAACAAAAGGTTACACCATAGAAGTGTGAAGGACCCAAAATTCAGTTCGTGCGGAACAGGACCAGTGAGCTTGAGAGACAAGACGAAAGAGCTTAAGAACAGAATTGGGGAAGCTAGCTTACGAGTTTTCTTCATTGAGTTTCGGTTTTCGATGCGGAGTTGCAACCCCTTTTGTCTCATTCATATATCCACGTGCAAATGTTAGATCCTTGTTGACGACGGGCTAGTTGGAAGCCCAACATAGCCCATCTTGGGCTTTAATCGTCTGGGCCCAATCAATGAAGCCCAAAGCCAATAATTCCTTTTACAAGAGTCTTATGTATACGAAAGAAGCGGGAAAAATAAAAGGGAATCCAAGAACGACTGCAGAGCATTAAATGCTTGGTGGATAGAGAGAAGAAGATCGTCGGAATCCTAGTACAATCGAGCTGGCTTCATTTAATGAAGCCCCTGATCCAACCGTTGGGGCTCAGACACGTGTCTTAGTCCCCCAAAGACGGCCGAATACCGTTTGATCATGCAGACATCGTTTACCAAGGGAGATACGCCATTCCTTTTATATAAGGAAGGTAAGCCATGATCCTTAACAACCAAGGTAACCCTCACTAAATGCCAGACACTCTCATTTATTCTGACCGAAATACTCTCTTATTAAATACCGACATAAACATCACTTTATCAGCATCCACACCACAGAGAATATTTCGGTGATCACTCTCGTCGGAATAGGCTTCTCATTTGATTCCGGCAAGTTTACTTATTCTCACGCCGGAGCTTGGTCACGGATCCCCCTCCCGGGGCCCTCCGTGACGAGGCTAACGGTTTTCTTTTTTGTAGAGAACAAAGGATGGGCATTACAACGTCAGCGAAGACCCTTTGAACGTCATCCAGGGATTTGGGGATTCGACATTGGCGCCATCCGTGGGACACTCAGTCCGGCTGATTTTCCCACTCAACAAACCATCGGCGTTGTAACGACCCATCATCCGAAAAGGGTAGCATGGCAACTGTCACACCCCAAACGATGGCGGAAACATTGGGGCATGACACTGAGTGAAACATATTGTCCAGAAGTTTCCATAACAACTATAATTACCAATTATTTAAAGCAACATGTCCCATACCATGTCATAAAAGATAACATAATTATTACAGGAAAGATCTAGTCAAATTGTTCTGTTCCGACAACTCAGATTTTTTTATTACAGACAATTGTTTATTGTTCTAGGTCTTTCCTAGCCTCGATTTCACAGCAAGCTAAGCAAATAAGCATCCTAAGAACCTGTCACATACGTTAAAATAAAGGTCAATACACATAGTGCAAAGGTGAGCATACAAGTTTGATAATAGCATATAGAGTTCGAAATCGTTACGCATAACCAGCACATACACAGTGTAAAATGAGGCATGTTAGTTATCGACATGAATTATCAATACCAATGACTGCGAGTTGACTGCCCAAGGCAGTTCGTATTGCATGATCACCACCGTGACCCATGTAATTAATTGTCCTTAACAACCCCTGAGTGAACAGGTGCTGAGTCCAAACAAATAGTACTATCATTGCTAAGGCAGGTAGACAACATTCCATGCGTAAACATAAGAAACAAGCATTCATTAAGTCACGTATAGCATGCGGTAATTGGTTAGCGATTTAAAGTATTGCGTAGTGTGTTTGATGTGATTTAGAATAAGTAACGTATGTAACACCCAAAAGTGCGTAAAGCAAAAAGGGATCGAGTATACTCACAGCGATTGGTGGATTGAAGGGAGTGCTAGAGAGTAAGGTTAGCTTGAACAGATTGATAGCATAACAATGAGCAACGCGTAAGATGAATCAAGTGTTAGTGGGTCGGACGACAACTCGATCGGATGGTAGTCCGATCGAATAGCCGGTCGTGTGTGACACAGTCCGCTCGGATGGTCATCCGATCGGGTGACCTTTCGAGTTGATTGTTTCCTCCTTTGGGAAGGATGTGTTTGCGTATGATGGCTTGACTTTTGAAGTTTTCGTTGTAGCATTTGAAAACACAGAAGTATCTCTACCTTTTAGGTCGGTCGATCGGACGGACGTTCGATCAGACGACAACCCGATTGGTTGAATACTTTAGTAAGAACAAATTCACAGCAGTTTGTCACTCGATCGGATGGTAGTCCGTTCGGGTGGCAATCCGTTGATATTGAATCATGTTGAAAATTATTGAAGTGTTGAAGTTTAAATGTCTCATGATCGAGCGGTAATCCGATCGGATGGTAGTCCGATCGGACAACAATTCGTTCAATGTTTAAACTTCAAATGTTGGTAAACAGTTTAAGTGTGGGACCCAAGGTGCAAGTCGATCGGGTAACAACCCGATCGGATGACAGTCCGATCGGACGGTATTCCATCATGGTCGTTCCGTTTCTGCTTACACTTGGTTGTTTTGATTGTTTGTCGATTTATCGAGATGTTTTGATAACGTGTTAAGCAACAGAAACCTCGTCAATACTTGGTACTCCTGATCGGACAGGAATCACCCAAATCCGGCCAGTTAACTGTTCGTGACGGTGTTCCATGTTTAACCCGAAATCTGTAGCCTCGTGGATAGAATCCAGATCTTGAACCAACACAACCACAAGAATGGGTAGATGGTTAGAACAAGCTCCGATTCCATCGGTTTTGAGTGCATTGAGTGTAAAAGCGTTGAAAGAAAGTTGGAAAACCATCTTTCCATCCCATTTCACCATGAATATGTTTAGATCTATGAAAGAACTTTGTTTGTTTATGTCAAAATCGGTTAGATCTTAAGTTGTTCTCGGTGGATTAAGGCCAAAACATGAAATTCCCAAGAACACCATGATGACATCATCCTAGAACACCTCAAATCTAGTGATTTCTCGGTTATAAGTTAAGATTTAAAAGATAGAAAGGTGTAGAATCAAGTGTAGATCAAAGAAGTACAAGATTTAGGTTAAAATCTTACCGGAATCGCGAGAAATCGAAGGAAAGGTGGGATTGGAGCGCTGGTCGGACAGGAGAGTGCCAAAAGTGGTAAGTTCGATGGTGACAGGGGTATTTATAGGGTTTCCCAAAGTGGAAAAGGTGGATCCATCGAGTGGCAGCCTGGTCGACTGGCTGATCGATCGAGCGGTAGCTCGATACGGCTGGTCGATCGGTCGGTCACTTGGTCGATTAGCCAGTTGGTTCGAGTGTTCGGTGCGACGAGTTTTGTCGTTTAGATTGCGATTGCGGGTGCTGCGATGTGATGGAGTTTCCTATTCAAATTACTTTTAATACAAACTACTATATCAACATACAATCATCCTTATTTCGTATTCGTTTAGCATTTGTGATTCGATTGCGATTGAGTTTCGATTGCGTTTCGATTAATCACCACAACGTAACATAAATAAACATGCACAAGTAACACATAAGGCACACACACACGTACAACAATATCCAGAACGCGTAATTCGAGTTGCGAGTGCGAATGCGATAGCGATGAAGCGATAAAATATGCGATAAATATTGAATAAACCTCGATTATTAATAAGTACTCCACATAATAAAACTAACGTAAAACATAAAATAGGCTAAATACAAGTCAAAGAAGTCAAAACAGGAATCGAGCAAGGAGTGACAGATCGCAATTAGCAATCTTGTCTCCCTTTGACTTCAATCTTGACTTTGACTTTGGCTTTCGAAACACGGGGTGTTACAGCCTCCCCTAGTTGAGGGAATTTCGTCCCGAAATTAGGCCGAAGCCGTAACAAACAACTGCGGGTACTTCGCCTTCATGTCGCTTTCGAGTTCCCAGGTGAACTCTGCGCCTCGTTTGCCTTCCCATCGGACTTTCACAATAGGAATGCGCGAGCGTCTGAGCTGCTTGGTTTGGCGGTCCATGATTTCGACAGGCTTCTCCACGAAGTGTAGTGTTTCGTTTATTTGGAGATCATCAAGAGGCACAATTAAATCATGCTCAGCAAGGAACTTTCGGAGGTTCGAAACATGGAAAGTCGGGTGAACGTTACTAAGTTCCTCCGGTAGTTCGAGTCTATAGGCGACTTTTCCGATCCTTTCCAGAATCTTAAAAGGTCCAACATATCGAGCCGCTAGTTTCCCTTTCTTGCCGAATCTGACCACACCCTTCCATGGTGATACCTTTAGGAGTACGTAGTCGCCAACGTCAAATTCAAGGGGCTTGCGTCGTCTATCGGCGTAACTTTTCTGTTGACTCCTAGCTTTCAGCAGATTGTCTCGAATTTGGAGGACTTTGTCAGTCGTTTTTTTGCAATAGCTCAGGACCGGTTAATTGCGAGTGCCCGATCTCGTGCCATACAATAGGCGATCGACATTTTCTTCCGTATAAAGCCTCAAATGGTGCCATTTGTATGCTGGAATGATAACTGTTATTATACGAGAATTCGACTAACGGCAGGTAAGCATCCCAATTACCACCGAAACCTATGACACACAAACGGAGCATGTCTTCAAGAGTACGGATCGTTCTCTCAGTCTGACCGTCAGTTTGAGGGTGGAATGCGGTACTTAGATTAACCGTAGTTCCGAGAGCCGCTTGAAACGTTTCCCACAGTCGCGAGGTAAACCGAGCGTCACGGTCAGAGATGATGTCACGAGGCGTCCCATGTTGACAAATGATCTCATTGGTGTAGATTCGGGCTAATCGTTCTACCTTGTAGTCTTCTCGTATTGGCAGGAAATGAGCTGATTTGGTCAAACGGTCAACAACAACCCAGATGCTGTCGTGACCTGATGGCGTGCGCGGGAGCTTTGTTATGAAATCCATAGCTATACTTTCCCACTTCCACATAGGGATCGGGGGTTGTTTGAGTAAGCCAGAGGGTCTTTGGTGTTCAGCCTTGACTTTTGAGCAGGTCAGGCACTTCCCAACGTAGAGAGCGATATCCCTTTTCATGCCCGGCCACCAGTACTTGTATCGAAGGTCCTGGTACATTTTATCGGCACCGGGATGAATAGAATACCGGGATTTATGGGCTTCATCCATCAATGTCTGTCGCAAATTGGTCCGTTTAGGGATCCAAATTCGGTCCAGGAAGTGGAATATCCCATTTGACTTATTCACAAGCTGGGCTCCATCATGATAGATTTTTTCCTTCTTCAAGGTGCGTTCATTAAAACATGCATGCTAGGCTTCGCGGATGAGGGTTTTGTGATCGTATTGGGCTTGGACATCACGAATGCTGAGCAGATAGCTCCGTCTGCTGAGGGCGTCGGCAACGACATTTACTTTGCCTGGTTGATAACGAATCTCACAGTCGTAATCGTTGAGGAGTTCCACGCATCGGCGTTGACGCATATTAAGTTCCTTCTGGTCAAAGATATGTTGTAGGATCCTATGATCGGTGAAGATCGTACACTTGGTACCATACAGGTAGTGTCGCCAAATCTTTAATGCAAAAACAACTGTGCCTAGCTCGAGATCATGGGTTGTATAGTTCTTCTCCTGGATTTTTAGCTGACGAGATGCGTATGCAATGACATTGTCTCGTTGCATGAGGACACAACCAAGACCAAGGTTCGAAGCATCACAATAGACAACGAAGTCGTCGTTTCCGTCGGGTAAAGTGAGGACGGGAGCATTGCAAAGCATGTGCTTGAGGGTTTGGAACGCAGACTCTTGTTCAGTTCCCCAACCAAAAGGCTTGTCTTTATACGTGAGAGCGGTAAGCGGCACAGCGATTTTTGAGAATCCTTCGATAAATCTTCGATAATAGCCCGCTAATCCAAGAAATGAACGGACTTCAGACGGGTTCTTAGGTGTAATCCAACTCTTAACGGCTTCAATCTTCGCGGGATCGACGTGAATACCTTGACTATTGACAATGTGACCGAGGAATTGAACCTCCTCCAGCCAAAATTCGCACTTGGAGAACTTGGCATAGAGTCGATTCCCTTGGAGTAGCTCGAGAACCAAACGTAGATGTTGCGCGTGTTTGGCTTTCGACTTTGAATAGATCAAGACATCATCGATGAACACAATGACGAAGCGGTCGAGATAAGGTTTACACACGCGATTCATCAGATCCATGGCGGGTGCGTTGGTTAAACCAAAAGGCATAACAACGAACTCATAGTGGCCGTATCGAGTGTAAAAAGCGGTTTTGGGTATATCTTCCTCTTGAATGTGTAACTGGTGATAGTCTGAGCGTAGATCGATCTTGGAGAAACATGTAGCACCTTGTAGCTGGTCAAACAATCGTCGATGCGAGGCAGGGGATAGCGATTCTTGATTGTCAACTTATTCAATTCCCGATGGTCGATGCACATCCGAAACAACCCATCCTTCTTTTTGACGAAAAGGACTGGTGAGCCCCATGGAGAGGTGCTCGGGCGAATGAAGCCTTTATCAAGTAGTTCCTGGAGCTGACTCGAGAGTTCACGCATTTCGGATGGAGTGAGTCAGTAAGGAGCTTTGGCAACATGGTTTGCTCTAGGAATGAGGTCGATACGAAAGTCGATATCATGACTTGGCGGTAGTCTGGGAAGATCCTCAGGAAAAACGTTAGGAAATTCTCGGACCACTGGAACATTGTTTACACCAGGTCTTCCTTTCTTTTCCTTCTCCGCTACTACAATGTTAGCCAAGAAAGCTCTGTATTCCTTGCGGAGATACTTACTAGCTTGGACACACGACATGAGCTTGAGACCTTTCGAAGCAGTTTCGCCATAAACACACAATACATCACCATTCGCGAGCGAGAATCGAATCATCTTATCGAAGCACACAACTTCAGCATGGTTTTCACGAAGAAAGTCCATGCCTACTATGATGTCAAAACTTCCGAGTTGCATAGGAATAAGGTCGATTGGGAAGATGTGATTGTTGAGCTCAAGAGTACAATCACGAAGAACAGAATTAACGGCGAAAGTTCTTCTGGTGGCAACTTCTACATCGAACGTCGAGGGGAGATGGGAGCGCTTACAACTAAGATGCTTCTCGAATTCAAATGACACAAAGCAGTTATCGGCTCCAGTATCAAACAAACACGAAGCATAAATACCATTCACAAGGAACGTACCATTGACCACGTTGTTGTCAGCCTGGGCTTGGCGCACATTGATGTTGAAAGTTCTGGCACGGGCAGCTTGTTGCTGTTGCTGTTGCTGTTGCTGTTGCTGTTGCTGTTGAGGCTGTTGTTGCTGCTGAGGCTGCTACCGCTGGGGCTCTTGTTTCACAACCATGTTCGGGCACATGTTCGTGAAGTGGTTGGGATCACCACACGCGAAGCAGACTCTGGCGTTGACCGCGGGTGCCTGAGACGCTTGTTGGCCTTGTGGGGCTGGAAGTAGAGCTTGATGAGCAGTGGCTTGAGCTGGTGCTTGTCGGGGACCAGTACGGCAATTGGCGGTAAAGTGGTCGTACATGTTGCAGTGCACACAAAATCGGTAAGCAATACCCACCGGGTGATGATAAGAACATGTTGGGCAGGCAGGGTGAGGACCAGTGTATGCACGCTTTGCAGGCGGTGCATAGATGACTGGTGCTGGTCGATGCTGAGTTTGCTGCTGAGTCGGTACGGCTTGAAATGGAGCAGCAGTGGTAGTGACAGCACAGTTCTTGTTGTTGGAGTTGTTGCTGTTGTTCTTCTTCTTGCGGCGAGAGGCTTTCGATGATTGAGCGGCAGCGGTGGTGTCGGTAGTTGGAGCGGCGGTAGCTTGATGCAGGTTCTTCGAAGCTTTATCCCAAAGACCAGCTTTTACTCGCTTGTCATTGATTTCAGTGGTAAGCAAGTAAGTCTCTTCGTTGCTGGCTTCGCGGCATGCACAAAATCCGCAACACATTCTGGTAGGGTTCGAATGTACTTCTTGATGGTCATCTTGGGCGTCTTCACTTGATCGGGACAGATGATACTGAGCTGCTTAAAGCGAGCAGTAAGAGCTGCGTTCTCTCCATCCTTCCGCTTGATATGCCAGAATTCGTCCTCCAGCTTTTGGCGTTCATGGGGAGGGCAGAATTCATCCATCATAATGGCTTTCAGCTCTTCCCACATCAGCTCATAGGCTGTGTCATTTCCGCGCGTTTGTTTCTCTCGGCCATCCACCAGTCTAGTGCGCGGGACTGGAAGACGCCGGTAGAGTTTAGAGTGCGGAGATTTTCAGGACATCCACTCTGGCGCAGAGTGACTTTGACGGAATCAAACCATTGAAACATAGCCGTTGGGCCATCTTCGCCAGTAAATTCCTTTGGACCACAGGCTTTGAACTGCTTGAAGCTGAAAGCAGTCTTGGGAGCAGCTGTAGGAGCATTGGTTCTGGACTCCTCGGATGATTTGCTCACATTCTCGTATATTTCACTCACGATCTGAGGAACTACCTTTGCCACTTGCTTAGCTAGGAGAGCAGCAAGGCGTTTGTCTCTCTGTTCTTGGCGAGTGACTCATGGGTGACGGGGTCCAGATGATGGTCCAGTTGACATTGTCTGCAACAGACATCGTCATGGATCTCAATCACAACATGATCGAATCTCACCTCACACGTCTAATACTACTAAAGTTCATGAATACGATCATGTAAACACGTATGCACATAACCACAGATTCACATAAGCATAGAAGCACATAAGTACGTAAGGCACAGAAGCACAAAAGCATATAAACACGTAATTCACCTAGAAGCACACGGGAGCAGTCAGAATACAGAAACCTATTATTCAAAGTTCGCGAACGTTCGAAAATAGCGATCACGATTATCATGGCGAGTAGTATAGCATGCGTATAATCCCCAATATTGTCGATTTGTTAGCGTGTTGAGATAGATGTGTAGTGCGAGTCGTGTGTGTCGATTGAGAAGCGAATGTCGAAAATCGAATAAATCTCCAAAAATTAAAACACATAAGCAGGTAAATACACATACAAACACATAAAATCGACGAACATCAGAGTCAGCAGTTGCGGGCTCAGAATCGAAACACATAAAAATCGAGAAATGGATTGTCTGCGGCTATTTAGACATTGACTACCCAAAGTGATTCGACTATTCACAAGGACCTGTTGTACACACTTTGACTTTCCGGAATGTGCTTTTGCCTCGAATCTTGGGCTCGGCACGCATCCTTTCAGTCATATCGTGACTTCAAGTCGTTGGAGTCCGTCGAGACTTTGGTGAGAGTTTTGTAAAACCAAGTAAAGGTCAGAATCAAGTCGTCAAGATTCGGGTTTCACCCCTGTCTTAACAACGTCGTTCCTGTTTTGATAAGATAAAAGAGAATTATGCGTCAAAGTATGGATTTCACTCCTGATTCAACGCAATTTATCGTGTTTATAGATGAAAATGCGAGGCGAACAAACAAATTTGGTCGAGAGTTTGCGGTTTTCATACCTAATCTCGGCCTAATCGCTCATCCATTCCTTGAAAACTAAAGTGCAGTAATAGTGTAGCGTGGGCGAGAATAGTGAGAAATAGCAGTAAGCTCGTACATAATCCCTACCGGGTATGCACAAGTCGGTCTGTTGGTTCCTAACTATAGACTAGGTCATTTCTAAGACTATAATTCCCTATAGTTATGGCTCTGATACCAATCTGTCACACCCCAACCAATGGCGGAAACATCGGGGTGTGGCACTGAGCGAAACAGATTGTCCAGAAGTTTCCATAACAATTATAATTACCAATTATTTAAAGCAACATATCCCATACCATGTCATAAAAGATAACATAATTATTACAGGCAAGATCTAGTCAAATTGTTCTGTTCAGACAACTCAGATTTTTTTTATTACAGACAATTGTTTATTGTTCTAGGTCTTTCCTAGCCTCGATTTCACAGCAAGCTAAGCAAATAAGCATCCTAAGCACATGTCACATACGTTAAAATAAAGGTCAATACACTTAGTGCAAAGGTGAGCATACAAGTTTGATAATAACATATAGAGTTCGAAATCGTTACGCATAACCAGCACGTACACAATGTAAAATGAGGCATATTAGTTATCGACATGAACCTATCAATACTAATGACTACGAGTTGACTGCCCAAGGCAGTTCGTATTGCATGATCACCACCGTGGCCCATGTAATTAATTGTCCTTAACAACCCCTGAGTGAATAGGTGCTGAGTCCAAACAAATAGTACTATCATTACTAAGGCAGGTAGACAGCATTCCATGTGTAAACATAACAAACAAGCATTCATTAAGTCACGTATAGCATGCGGTAATTGGTTAGCGATTTAAAGTATTGCGTAGTGTGTTTGATGTGATTTAGAATAAGTAACGTATGTAACACCCAAAAGTGCGTAAAGCAAAAAGGGATCGAGTATACTCATAGCGATTGGTGGATTGAAGGGAGCGCTAAAGAGTAAGGTTAGCCTGAACAGATCGATAGCATAACAATGGGCGACGCGTAAGACGAATCAAGTGTTAGTGGGTCGGATGGCAGCTCGATCGGATGGTAGTCCGATCGAATAGCCGGTCGTGCATGTGACAGTCCGCTCGGATGGTCATCCGATCGGGTGACCTTTTGAGTGGATTGTTTCCAACTTTGGGAGGGATGTGTTTGTGTATGATGGCTTGACTTTTGAAGTTTTCGTTGTAGCATTTGAAAACACATAAGTATCTCTACCTTTCAGGTAAGTCGATCAGACGGACGTTCGATCGGACGACAACCCGATTGGTTGAATACTTTAGTGAGAACAAATTCACAGCAGTTTGTCACTCGATCGGATGGTAGTCCGTTCGGGTGGCAATCCGTTGATAATGAATCATGTTGAAAATTATTGCAGTGTTGAAGTTTAAATGTCTCATGATCGAGCGGTAATCCGATCGGATGGTAGTCCGATCGGATAACAATTCGTTCAACGTTTAGACTTCAAATGTTGGTAAACAGTTTAAGTGTGGGACCTAAGGTGCAAGTCGATCGGGTGACAACCCGATCGGATGACAGTCCGATCGGACGACATTCCGTCCTGGTCGTTCCGTTTCTGCTTACACTTGGTTGTTTTGATTGTTTAACGATTTATCGAGATGTTTTGATAACGTGTTAAGCAACAGAAACCTCGTCAATACTTGGTACTCCTGATCGGACAGGAATCACCCAAATCCGGCCAGTTAACTGTTCGTGACGGTGTTCCATGTTTAACCCGAAATCTGTAGCCTCATGGATAGAATCCAGATCTTGAACCAACACAACCACAAGAATGGGTAGATGGTTAGAACAAGCTCCGATTCCATCGGTTTTGAGTGCATTGAGTGTAAAAGAGTTGAAAGAAAGTTGGAAAACCATCTTTCCATCCCTTTTCACCGTGAATATGTTAAGATCTATGAAAGATGTTTGTTTGTTTATGTGGAAATCGTTTAGATCTTAAGTTGTTCTCGGTGGATTAAGGCCAAAACATGAAATTCCCAAGAACACCATGATGACATCATCCTAGAACACCTCAAATCTAGTGATTTCTCGGTTAAAACTTAAGATTTAAAAGATAGAAAGGTGTAGAATCAAGTGTAGATCAAAGAAGTACAAGATTTAGGTTGAAATCTTACTGGAATCGCGAGAAATCGAAGGAAAGGTGGGATTGGAGCGCTGGTCGGACAGTAGAGTGCCAAAAGTGGTAAGTTCGATGGTGACAGGGGTATTTATGGGGTTTCCCAAAGTGGAAAAGGTGGATCGATCGAGTAGCAGCCTGGTCGACTGGCTGATCGATCGAGCTCCGCTAGATTGAACGGCTGGTCGATCGGTCGGTCACTTGGTCGATTAGCCAGTTGGTTTGAGTGTTCGGTGCGACGAGTTTTGCCGTTTCGATTGCGATTGCGGGTGCTGCGATGCGATGGTGTTTCCTATTCAAATTACTTTTAATCCCAACTACTATATCAACATACAATCATCCATATTTCGTATTCGTTTAGCGTTTGCGATTCGATTGCAATTGAGTTTCGATTGCGTTTTGATTAATCACCATAACGTAACATAAATAAACATGCACAAGTAACACATAAGGCACACACACGTATAACAATATCCAGAACGCGTAATTCGAGTTACGAGTGCGAATGCGATAGCGATGATGCGATAAAATATGCGATAAATATCGAATAAACCTCGATTATTAATAAGTACTCCATATAATACAACTAACGTAAAACATAAAATAGGCTAACTACAAGTCACAGAAGTCAAAACAGGAATCGAGCAAGGAGTGACAGATCGCAATTAGCAATCTTGTCTCCCTTTGACTTCAATCTTGACTTTGACTTTGGCTTTCGAAACACGGGGTGTTACAGCAACACCTCCTAGTTCACGAACCATCAAGACGGTACAAGGCACCAATGATGTGGTCTTAGTGGAAGACATCACCCATGAAGAAGAGAACGAAAACCAGACGGGGATCTTGGAGAAAGAAAGCACCATCACCCTGGACTTTGTTGCAATGCACAAAGAAGAACTGAAAAAGCATCTTGAGGACTTTGAGAGACAAAAAAGGCTTGAGAGCCTCAAGGCAAGGTTGTCCTTCGATACGCCACCTAGCAAGGGAGAGACTTGTCCACAAGACAAGAACGATTGCTCAGACCCTCTAGAAACCTTCATGACAGACCTAAGGCAAATGACTTCAGAAGAAAGGGAGGATTTCATTAAAGGAAAAGGGCCGAGAGGAAAAGAAAAAGAGAATCAAGACAGCGGCGGTCTAGACCAACCTTATTTGCCTCGAGACCTAGCTGAGGTCTCAAAGTTTACCAAAAGGTTTGCTGAGGCTCCCATGCCCCCGAAGCTTAAGCTTCCCCTGAATTTCGACAGATACGATGGGACAAGGGACCCGGAGGATCACCTGCATGCCTTCAAGGGTGCAGGAAAACTGGGACGATGGCCCATTCCTGTTTGGTGCCATATGTTCGTGCAGACTTTAACGGAGGGAGCCAGGCTCTGGTTCGATAACCTCCCTCCCGGGGGAAGAGACAGTTACGAGGAGCTGAGTGAGAAGTTCCTGAGAAACTTCAGTCAGCAAAGGAAGGTGAGAAAAAACCCTAACGAGATCATGCACATAAGGAAATGGGATAATGAATGGATATATCAGTACATGGAAAGGTTTGTTCAAGAAAGTATGAACATCAAGGATGTCCCGGAGGTCATGAAAATTAGCAGCTTTATCAACGGGCTAAAACATGCACAACTATGCGAGAAGCTGGGTGAGGAATTCCCATCCACGTTTGACAACCTCATGGACCGAGTCAGCACCTTCGTCAGGGGAAAAGACACAGTTAGCAAGGCCAAGGAGATGGATGTCCCAGCCCGAAGAACTAACCCCGCACCGAAACCCCCGGAAAAAGGTACACCATACCCCCGAAAATCAACTTTTGATAAAATGTTGCATGACAGGGTAAAGCCAACGTACTTCCCTTATAGACCTCAGGGTAGGGGACCGGCACCTTATTCTGACAGTTTTACCCCCCTTACAAAAACTCCGAGTGAAATACTGGCCACGGAAAGGGTAAAGAAATCCTTTCCCAAGCCACCCCCCATAAAGCCAGGGTCAAAAGCCCAAACAAATAAATATTGTGACTTCCACAAGGGCCACGACCACAAAACTGATGATTGTATGTACTTAAAAAGAGAAATAGAAGTTGCGGTAAAAACGGGTAAACTGGCACACTTTGTTAAAGAAATTAAGGAAGGGGGGAGATCGGAAAGGGAAAGATACAAAAGAACCAAAAAGGGCTTGCGTGGATATGATTAGAAGGAGGGATGAGTACGATCCCACCAGAAGTGTCAAAGCCAGGGTGTTGGGTCCCCGGACCGTATGAAGGCCCCCATATTAATGCCACACCTGGAGGAGCACGAGGTGCAAAGGCTTCCTCTCAACATCTCGGCCATCATAGCCGGACACAAGGTGGCCAGGATACATGTGGACGGAGGTAGTGGGGTAGAGGTAATATATGAACATTGTTTCCTACGATTTGATAGAGACGTAAGAGACAGATTGGAGGAAGACTCAATTCCCCCAGTTGGTTTCAACAACAGCGCGTCCCATCCCCTTGGAAAGATCAGACTCCCATTCACTGTCGGGGTAGGAGACCGTGTCCGAACCATAACCCTCACCTTCACTGTGGTCCGGGCACCTTCCAAATACAATGCAATCCTAGGCAGGCCAGGGATTGGAGATTTACAAGCACAAGCCTCAACCCCTCATGGAGCCCTGGTATTCCAAACACCTAAGGGTTTGGCCTGGGTGAAGTCCTCCTACGAAGTAATATCCTCAGTCTCAGAGGGGGGGTGTCCGAGAAGCCCTAAAAAGAGGGAATAGAAAAATGGGCCCTCTGTGACAGGTTCCCGGAGCAGACGGTTAATGTAGGCAGTCACCTCAGTGACAAATGAAAAAGTGCCCTCAAAGAATTGCTCCTCCTCAACATAGACGTCTTCGCGTTTCAACATAGAGACATGACAGGAATCCCGAGGAGCTTGACTGAACACAGGCTCAATACTTACACCTGGGTGCAACCAGTAAAGCAAAAGAAGCGGAGCATGAGCCCTAGTAAGAGAAGGGCTTCATGTGAAAAGACAAGGAAGCCACTCAGGGCTGGAATAGTAAGGGAGGTGAAATACCCTTCCTGGATCGCCAACCAAGTCATGGTCAAAAAGAAAGACGAAGGATGGTGAATGTGCATAGATTTCTAGGATCTAAACAAAGCATGCCCCAAGAACTGCTACCCCCTCCCAGAAATAGACGTCCAGGTGGACTCCCTGTCTCAGTATCCTCTGAAGTGCTTCCTTGATGCGTACAAGGGGTACCACCAGATTCAAATGTCGTTGGAGGATGAAGAGAAAACTGCATTCATCACAGACGAATGGACCTTTTGCTACACCAAAATGCCCTTCGGGGTAAAAAACACAGGAGCCACATACCAGGGATTCATGAACACCCTCTTTAGGGAGCAGCGGGGACAAAACTTGGAAGTGTATGTCGATGATATTGTCATAAAAAGCCTCACGGAGATGGCCATTATAGAAGACATAGCCGAAACCATACGAACCATGCAAGACGTGAACATGAAGTTAAACCCGGGGAAATGCTGCTTCGGGGTAGAGGAAGGGAAATTCCTAGGAGTGGTAGTCACCAAGGGCGGGATCAAGGCCAACCCAGAGAAAACCCAGGCAGTGGCTGAAATGCGATCTCCCAGGTCCAGAAAAGACGTTCAACAACTGCACGGGAGGCTGATAGCTCTTAATCGTTTCCTGTCTAAGGTAGCTGACAGAACCCTTCCCTTCATGAAAGTCCTGAAGGACTCTCTTCAAGCAAACAAGTTTAAATGGACCTCAGAAGCTGAGGCAGCCTTCCGAGAGATGAAAGACTACATTTACAAGCTCCCAACCTTAGCCACTCCTATCCCCGGGGAAGATCTACTCCTATACTTATCTGCGTCAAAGACAACGATCAGTGCAGTCATGATGGTCGAGAGGGAGGAAAAACAAATTCCTATATACTTCATTAGTAGAACCCTCAAAGGCCCAGAAGAACGTTACATGCCTCTGGAAAAGCTAACTCTAGCACTTGTCTTCGCATCCCGAAGGCTGATTGACAGACCAACCACTTCAAAAGGTCCTTAGAAGGCCAGAGTTATCAGGCTAATTGGCTAAATGGGCAGTTGAGTTGGGGGAACACTCCCCGGAGTACAAAGCCAGAACTGCAACGAAGGGGCAGATACTGGCAGACTTCTTGGCAGAAGTCCCTGAGGAAGAGGAAAAGGAGCTCCTCAAATGGGAAAACCTGGAGGAAGAAGAAAAGAAGAAGGAGGACGAGGCAATATGGAAGTTGTTCACAAATGGGGCCTCAAGCAAGGAAGGAAGTGGGGCAGGAATCACTCTGATCAGTCCCGAGGGAGTCGAACTGACATACACCATAAGACTGGACTTTGAGAACACCAACAACACGGCATAATATGAGGCCCTTCTGGCTGGTTTGAGACTGGAAAAAAAGATGAAAGCAAGACACGTTGAAGCCAACACTGACTCATAACTTGTAGTCAAACAATACCACGGGGAGTATGAGACGAAAGATAGCTCGATGGCCTAGTACTTAGACAGGGTGAAAAAGTTGGCCAAGACCTTCAAAACTTTCAAGCTGGAGTATATCCCCCGAGGGAGAAACAGGAAGTCCGATGCCCTTAGCAAACTGGCCTTTGTGGCCTTCGACCACTTGGCAAGGGAAGTCAAGGTGAAGGTCCTAACTTCCCCCTCCATTAAGACGGAGGAAGTAACCATAGTCGAAAATGCTCAGGAAACTTGGATGACGCCGATCATAAGGTTCCTCAAAGACGGGATACTACCTGAAGGTGATTGGGCAGCCCGCAAGATAAGAGTCAATGCCATGCAATATGAGTTGATTGACGGGGAGCTTTATCCAAGGTCATATTTGGGCCCATCGTTGAAGTGTGTTGACAATGAAGAAGCCAAGTATGTGGTGCGAGAGATACACGAGGGCATCTGTGGTATGCATTCCGGACCAAGGACGGTGGTGGCCAAGGCAATGAATGCGGGGTTCTATTGGCCTAGAATGTACGAGACAGCTTCGGAGGAAATCAAGAAATGCGACAATTGCCAAGTGCATGCTCCCATGACACACCGCCCCAAACATCCAATGATACCCGTATCGACATCTTGGCCATTCCAGAAGTGGGGCATAGACATTATTAGGCCTTTCCCTGAGGGTCCCGGAGGGGTCAAGTACGTGGTAGTTTCCATTGATTATTTTACCAAATGGGTTGAGGCACGGCCCCTGGCAAAAATCACGGGAGAACAGATGAAACGATTTGTATTGGATAATATCATATGCAGATATGGGGTACCAATGGAGCTAGTAAGTGACAATGGGGTACAATTCGCGGGGAAGCCTTTCAGGTCATGGTGTGAACAAATGCACATACACCAAGTGTTTACCTCACTGACCCATGCACAGAGCAATGGCTTGGTAGAAAGAGCAAATCAAAGTGTGATTAAGGGGATGAAGGGAAGGCTAGGAAGGAAGCAAAAAGGGTGGCTGGAGGAACTACCTTTCGTCTTGTGGGCATACAGGACCATCCCAAGGATTGCAACGAGGAGACCCCCTTTAGCTTAACCTACGGGATGGAAGCTGTCATCCCAGCGGAGATTGGGTCCCCCACTGCAAAGATGAAGCTAAGGGAAGCTAAGAATGATCAGGACCTCCGGATGAACCTCAACTTGCTCGAGGAAAGAAGGGAGATAGCGGCGATAAAGGAAGCCAAATACAAGAAGCAACTTGAGAGCTATTACAACTCCAGAATGAAGAAGCTCAATCTGATACCCGGAGACTTGGTTTTGAGGGCAAACGAGGCCAACCTACAAGAAAGTATAGGAAAGCTGGGGCCTAACTGGGAGGGGCCCTATCGAGTCACCTGGGCCAATGGCAAAGGAAGCTGCAAATTGGAGACACTCCAAGGGAAGGAGGTTCCAAGAACCTGGAACCTCATGCAACTCCGGAAATACTACATGTGAAAGGTAGGTTCACCCTCAAAAAAGGGGCCAGTGAAAAACGGCTTAGAAGCCACTTTTGTAAAAGTTAACTACTAGCTATGGTCTGTCCCAGGAAAAAACATTTTGTGTAATCATGTACTGGAGGACTGAGTCCCCAAACACATATGATAATGAACAACCTGCTTGTTCTTTTTGGCAAATTACGGGTAATGTATTAAGGCAGGCGTGCCTAGAAACTACAGACCCAATAATAATAAACACACGTGTAAAATAGTGTATTAAGCACACTAAGTGCCCGGCTGTGGGGCAAGGCAGGGCCTAGCTTGCCCGGAAAAGGCGGACAAACAAGTTAAAAAACATAATCTTTGATTATAAACTTGTCCAAGGGTCGTTTTCCTACAGACGATCCTGGTTTACAAACAAACCACAAAAACAAGAAATTTTTTTGTAAACAAACTACAAATGAAAAACAAGTGTAAACATACACACCAAAGAATTTTGTAATTAAGCTACAAAAAGAAGGCAAGTGTACACATGCACAATAAAGAACTTTGTAATCAAACTACAAAAGAAAAACAAGTGTACAAACAACACACTAGGAAATTTTGTAACTAAACTACAAAGTTTTACAACCAAGCTACAAATAACTAAGGATTCTCAAATGAGTCCCAAACCAGCTCATGTGCCTTGATAAGTCACCGAAAAGAAAAAGAGGCCCCGGAAAAAGCATAAAGAGTCCCCAAGGTACTGGTAACAACACCTGCAAATAACAAACACAACAAAAGCAACAAACAAGAGTATATCGGCAACGTGCAGTCATAAGGCAACTAGAAAAGCGTAAGTCAGATACTGGGAGGACCCCCACACAAAGGCCCCCCCTAAACGGCAAAAGTCAATAGTATCAAAGGTGCATAAGTGTTTAATTACAACCATATCGAACTAGTCATTGTTTTGGAATTACTGGGAAGCATCCCCAGATAAAGACTTGGGCGAAGAAGGACCGGCGGGGGTAAGCAAAACTTTAAGCTCATCAATGGACATCAGGGGACGCTCAAGGATCTTCTCGAGAAGAGCAGGGATCTTTTCTCCAAATTCTTTGTCCAGTTTGGACAATTGCTTCTTAGCCTTGGAGTTATAAAGAGGGGTTTCCTTCCTCCCCAAACCCTGGGCAGAGTAAGCATACCCGTCTTTTAGACCCGATTGGTACCCCACATCTCGGTAGGCTCTGTAGATCCTCTCAAGGCTCCCCTTAAACTCCTCAGACTGAGAAACAGTAGTAAGGAGGGACCCAAACCCCTCAGTAATAAGCCAGTACCTCTCCTTAGCCAACTTTTGGTTATCATCCATGGCCATCCCCCATTCAGCATACATGGTATCCAGATCCCCTTGGGACATAGAGTCAAGCTCCTTTTGACGTTTCAGCTCAGTAGCCAGCTCTTCTTTTTCTTCAACCAAAGCCATTCTCTCCCTCGCCCAAGCATGTTCCCTCTGCTCCAACATGGCTCCAGCACCCTGAAGAAAAAAAATACAAAAAAGGGGGGTAAATAAAAAAAGACAGGGGGGAGAGAAGAAGGATTTGGAACCTTCTCCTCCAGCAATCTCCACTCAGCATCAGTCACTCGGCACCGAAGCTCAGCAGCAACGGTTTGGGATGTTTTGAGATCAGCCTTAAATCCCTCATTTTCCCTCCTTAACTCATCCATTTGCTGCAGCATACCAGCTCCCCTGAAGAACCCCTCACAAAGGGACATACTGTACTGATTATCAAATAGATCACCTTAAAACGGAATTCATAAACTTGTGAGAAGGAGGAACAGCATGAGCAAGAAAGTCCCGGGCAGTCTCGGGAGTTCCCACAACAGTAGATGGGGTTATCTTCCATTTAGGCACATATAGGACTGGAAGGGCATCAGCGAACAGAGGAGCCAAAGGGGACTGAGAAACAAGACCTTCAGGATGAGAAGGCTTGCTAGTCCCAGTGGCATGAAGAGGAGAAACCTCAAAGGCTGGGGTAATACGGGCAACACTGATCTCGGGAGTCTTGTCCAGGACTCGAGAGGAAGAAGGGGCAGTAGGAATCTCAATCGGAGCCTTAGATCTTCCCTGCTCCGAATACAAAAAAAACCAATCAATCAATCAAATCATCAAGGATTCAAAAAGCAGTCCCGTTGAACAAAACAAGACACAAAGGTAAAACTCACCAACAGGGGTTCGCTAATAAGGCTGGATGATCTCAAATGCTTGGATAGAGAACCTTTGGCCCCAACAGGGGGAAGTTCAAAAGCAGCCTTAGTAGCAGGAAAAGTCTTCTGACCGTTGGCACTTCGAAGCCTTAGCCAAATATTGCGAGGGGCAGGAGCCAACTTAGGACTGCTGGTCTGGGCTGCTTTCCGTTTACGGACTAAACGGCTCTCCAAATCTTCATCATCATCGTCATTTCTAGAACTTTTCACCTGAAGGGAACTCGGGGAATCCCCCTTCCCGTCTGAAGAAGCTTCCTCATCTTTTCCTTCAGCAGCAGAATCACCGGCTTGAACAGAGCTCTCAGGGACCTTCTTCTCCACACCTCGGCTCATACTTGGTTCAACTTTATCACCCACCATGAACTTGACATCCTTGCAATCTCCCTGGAGTAATCCCCACAAGGTCATCTCTACACAAAAGTAACACCAGAGATGACTAACCAAATCCCAAAAATTTCCAAAAGAGAAACAATAGAAAGAAAACGGAAGGAACAAGCATAATAAATCAGGGAGCAGGGAAATACCTTTTTTGCCAAAGAAAGCCTTTGGTCGGACCGAGTAAAAAGGGCTTAATCCGCCCATGGCCAACACCCCCTCGAGGAATGTGAAATCCCTTGTGGGATTCTCATGCATCCGTTTCCACTGAACGATCTCATCGGCAGATAAGACCGGGACACTGTCTTCAATAACTGCTTTTGCATCTCTCAGGGGCGGCGATTCCGGTATCATAGCGGCAGAGACAAAGATAAATCGAATTTTCCACTCCTTGGGATAAGTAGAAGTAGGCATGAAAGAATAACAGGGAGGGGATACACTGTCTTTCCGCTTGGCAAAAGTGAACCAATCTCCATCCGAGATCAACTTGTAAAACATACAAAACAAAGGGATGGATGGCTCACCGGAAACCGCCACACATGATAATTCAAAATTTACAACCCTCATGAACCCTAGAGGGTGTAATTGTGAGAAATGGACTCCAAAATGCCGCAACAGATCAACCTTGAAGGACGACATAGGGTAACGAACGCCACAAGAAGAGAATGATAAAGTGTAAATGATGATTCTGTCAGGAGTACACTCCGCCGACACATCTGGTCCGGTCAGAGTTGGGGAAAACCGCTCCGGGATCTTGTAGGTATCAACAAAAGCTTCTAGGTCCTTCGCCGTCAAGACGGAACGAATGGAAGAACGGCCGGTACGACTCATTGCAGGCTTTGAACGGTGATCGGAAAATTATAGTGGAAAAGGGAAAAGAGAGAATTGTGAAGAAAATGATGGAAGTTACAGGAAAATAAGAGGTAACATAGGTTTTAAAGAGGATAACTGACACAGGGGAGGAAACCGTCACATCAACGCTTTTTAAAAATTTAAAACCGCTCTGATCACGTGTATTATGAAGGTAATCCCTAGCCGTAGATCTATAACACTCGATTGTCCTCGGGAAACGAAAGGGGCGTGTAATCATTAAGGGAGGTTGGGCCCACTTTTGAAAGCCCAAAGAGAATTAATTCCCTAAGCAAACTTGATACAGCCCCGGACCATGCAACTTGAGTCTCAGGACCAGGGTCTATAGATGACTTGACGACGGGCCAGTTGGAAGCCCAACATAGCCCGTCTTGGGCTTTAATCGTCTGGGCCCAATCAATGAAGCCCAAAGCCAATAATTCCTTTTACAAGAGTCTTATGTATACGAAAGAGGCGGGAAAAATAAAGGGGAATCCAAAAACGACTGCAGAGCATTAAATGTTTGATGGATAGAGATCGCCAGAATCCTAGTACAATCGAGCTGGCTTCATTTAATGAAGCCCCTGATCCAACCGTTGTGGCTCAGACACGAGTCTGAGTCCCCCAAAGACGGCCGAATACCGTTTGATCATGCAGGCATCGTTTACCAAGGGAGATACGCCATTCCTTTTATATAAGGAAGGTAAGCCATGATCCTTAACAACCAAGGTAACCCTCACTAAATGCCAGACACTCTCATTTATTCCGACCAAAAAACTCACTTATTAAATACCGACATAAACATCACTTTATCAGCATCCACACCACAGAGAATATTCCGGCGATCACTCTCGTCGGAATAGGCTTCTCATTTGATTCCGGCAAGTTTACTTATTCTCACGCCGGAGATTGGTCACGGACCCCCCTCCGGGGCCCCCCATGACGAGGCTAACGGTTTTCTTTTTTTGTAGAGAACAAAGGCTGGGCATTACAACGTCAGCGAAGACCCTTTGAACGTCATCCAGGGATTTTGGGATTCGACAGTTGTAAATGAAGAAAGTTGACATCTCCCTTACTTGAGCATTGGGTGATTAGTGGCCCAACAACACCTTTTTGAACTATGTCAATCTGCAAAAAATAATTGTTAAGAGTTGGTAATAGACGACATTTTAAGACCATGATTAGAAACGAACATAATAAATGAACTAACGTTTCTCTCAACCTTGCAATCTGTATCACCATTGGCAAACTGTCCAAGCAATAAAGCCGCTTCACGTTGGCTCTCTGAACAACTTGAGCTGTTGATAAAAAAAAAATGAAAATCTAAGAATGCTTAAAGAGTTTGAATTTGAAGGTAACAAAAAAAAAATAATCAAGTAAAGAAAATATTATGTGTGTTTGTTAATTGAAAGGTAAAGTAATCAAGTACTAATACTTTTTTTTGAAATGCAAATATGAACTTACTATGTATATCAATATTGATTGTTATAACTGATCTGCTCAAATTAAGAAGCAAGCAATTTCATATAAAGATCAATGTTTCAAATTATGTATATCAATATTGATTGAAAGACCACGTGTAACATGCTTGATCAGAAGAAGCTAGCAAACTTATACTTTAACACAAAGGCAAACGGGCTAGAAAATAACCCAACTTAGAAAGAGTATAACGTGGGCCCACACCTTCAGTTGTAGCCCAATTTATATCCTTTTTAGATGGGTTATTTTCTAGCTCGTTTACTTTTAAGTACGAGTCTATTGCTGCTACTCGCCTTATTTTTTAGAAAAGTTTAAGGTATATTTCTGCCTATAATGTTCTAGGACCATATGGAAAGTGTGTAATTTAGGTATGCATTGTTGAAGGTTATGTGATAATAACTTTTCCATGTGAGAATATTTGTTGCTCAAAATGAGCGAAATATCGTCCATGTAACGATAGATAATATCATTCTACTTTTAGCAAAATAACAATTAACATATGCTTTCCATACTGACTTTAACAACAATGAATATATAAAATTTCCATCTTTTTTTTTTTTTTTTTTGAAAGGTGAACTTCTAATGGTGACCATTGTCACATCCGCACATTGCGGACCCTCTCCAAGAACGTGGGCCCAGATAGCGGGACCAGCGCTGGGTTAACCAGTCTTGGGTCGAAGGCTTTCCCCCGGAAACCGTACTGCCTCCACACGATTTTACTCGCAGGAGTAACAGCGCTGGGTGAACATTTTTTTTTATTAATTTAGTGATGGCTGTTTTATTTTCTTTTATAGGATTCATAAATGGTAAATAGTTGTAAATGGCATTCGTATTGTAAGTTGTAACATTTTATAATTCAAATGGGCCATGGGCGTTGTTCGAGGGCTGAGCCCAACCAAACATCGAGTCTCTTGAGTCCAAAAGCCCAGCCCACTAACAACCCAGCAACATTACCCAACGACCATAAAGAATCTCAACCGTCACAAGCTTTTGAAACCATGTTTCACTTTCACCCTTTGCAACAGACAGTTATTCTCGTTGTTTCAACCCCACAACAACAACTCTTTCTGAAGTTATCTATCCACCCACTGCATTTCAGAACAACAATCGACTGTAAGTATACAAATTTTTATTTGACTACCAACTGTTCGATAAAATGCCTCAATGAAAGTCTCTTTACCATTTCCCATCTTTCTGAAGAATCAATTTGCACATATATGATTTGTATATTTTTGTATGTATCACTATCAACATACCCACGAAAAGTATTCAATTTCAGTTAACTGTAATCATGTAAAGCATACCATAATTTTTTTTTTGTTGAATTGATTTTATTATAGTATTTGGTTTGTTTCAGAGTTATGTATTTAAGTTGATCATGATGTTTAGTGTTTGTGCCTATATGGAAAGTGTGTAATTTAGGTATGCATTGTCAATACCTGGTGAAGTTTATGTGATAATAACTTTGCCATATGAGAATATCTGTTGCTTGAAATGAGCGAAATATCGTCCATGTAATGATAGATAATATCATTCTACTTTTAGCAATATAACAATTAACATGTTTTCTATACTGACTTTGAGAATATATAAAATTTTCATTTGAGTGAACATTTTTTTTATTAAGTTAATGATGGCTGTGTTATTTTCTTTTATGAGATTCATAAATGTTCTTCCAAAACAATCTGTAGCTCAGTTTCTACTTTTTTTGCTCAAAACTTGTACTTTCATATGACTTGATTGCGTCATGTGTGTTGGTGCCTTTATAATCCGTAAGGATTTACGGAACAACAGTTAGATTTGGCTAACTATGTGGAATTTATTGTATCATTGATGGTGCACATAACCTGTTTGTTAAAATGCCTAAGTGAGGTTTCTGCTTTGCTTCTTCTTGCATAGTTTAAATAAAGTACTACTGGTCAAAGCTTACTGGATGTTGTTTAATTGATTCATGTGTTCGGGTAATTTGAGTTGTAGAAGCACCAATGCAGAGAGGATTAGAAAATCGCCACACTAAGTTATTAGATGAACAGTTTTAACTTCGGCTATCAAAACTTTTATATATGACCTGCATTCTATTACAGAAGTTAATTAGTTTATTAATTTATGCAGAGATAAAAAAAAATGAAAATTTATTACTTTTTTTGCAATTGGAACACTTTTTTTTTTTTTAAATTGAACTCACTGGTTCTAGGCAGAGCTTTTGAATCATTTCAAGTTCGAACTACTTGATCCGTTCGATTTTATCAAACAGCCCGTGGTTTGATGTTATGTATAAGAGGAACTCAAATATGTATTGACATGATTATAGTTAACCAGAGATTCATATAACTATATCATATCTGCTTCTGGATTCCAAAACATTAGACGCTAATGAAAACCATAATTGTGTTATTGTAATTATCCATGTCTAACTTCAAGGATTGTGTATTTGCAGGTTGACAATGGTCAGTTTCGTTAGAATATGTTTTATTGATAGGCGCGTAGATTCCTCAACCATACGAACCTTAACAGCAGCTGTTACAATATTTAGACATTATCATTTCAACAAGAGCCAAACTCCCAAAATTCCAGACCCATTTGCTTCGGTTCAGAGTACTGGCCAAAACATTGTGGCGGTTTTCTGGGACTTGGACAACAAACCTCCAAGATCAGTATCTCCATTTGATGCTGCTATTAGACTGAAAAAGGCTGCTGAATCATTTGGGGCTGTTCGCTACAAGATAGCTTATGCTAATCAACATTCCTTTGATTATGTTCCTCCTGAGATTAAGGAACACAGGCGAGATAGGAGAAAATTAGACCAGCTGGAAACTAAGGGTGTTGTAAAACCGGTAGAACCCTATATATGTCGTGTTTGTGGGAGGAAGTTCTATACAAATGAAAAGCTTATTAACCATTTTAAGCAAATCCACGAGCGTGAACACCAGAAACGAGTGAGCCAGATTGAGTCAGCTAAAGGTAGTCAAAGGGTAAAATTAGTGGGAAAATACTCCATGAAAATGGAAAAGTATAAAAACGCTGCTAGAGATATTTTAACTCCAAAAGTCGGGTATGGACTGGGAGATGAGTTAAAACGGGCAGGGTATTGTGTTAGTGTCGTTTCGAATAAACCTCAAGCTGCAGATGTTGCATTGAGAAACCACATGGTGGATATGATGGATAGACGGCAGATGGAGTGTTTCATACTTGTGTCGGATGATTCTGATTTTGTGGAGGTTATAAAGGAGGCGAGATTGAGATGCTTGAAAACAGTGGTTGTGGGTGACAGCAACGATGGGGCTCTTAAGAGGGTTTCGGATGCTGCCTTTTCATGGGAAGAGATTATTATGGGAAAGGCTAAAAAGGAAGCGGTATCTGTTGTGGGGCGGTGGAAAGATAGAGATATTTTGAAAAGGTTGGAGTGGACGTATAATTATGAAAGGGAGAGGAAGTTATATGATTCATGTTCTGAGGATGATGATCAAAATGATGATTTGAATGCCAGTAACTTGGTTTCTGATGAATTTAAAACGGATCAAAGTCGTGCGTGGTGGAAACTTGAGTCAGATTCGGACTCTGCTGCGTGTTCCTAATTGTGGAAACTTTCTTTTTGTGAAGTTATTAGCTTTATAATCGGTGATCAATTTGTGACCGGTATAACCACGAGAAGCTAAATAGATACTGAATGTTCTCAACAATGATTTCAAAGACTCAAAATCATAGCCTAGAGGGACTTTATTAGTACCACTAAGACATATTATACAGAAAAATAAATCAACTTGTGAAAAATTCCATGCTGACATGTCAACTCTTGTTCGATATGTCGGGACTACATAGACTTCTTTTTATTGTTTCTTTCAGTGTTGTGTTTAAGCAGAGAAGCCTGAAAAAGCAAAGCCTTTTTGTCAACCAAACATGGCCTGTTCACACAAGCGCTAGTTGCCTTGTTCGATGTGTGACGAAAGAGATGAAAAATGATCAAGAACGAAGTGATAGAACACAATTGGTGATTATGAAAGGAGAATAAAAAAGAGCCCATTTTTTATAGGGAAACCGGTTTTTATGTCTCCGAATCTTTTACATTAGATCCTGCTTTTTGAATCCAAGTTGTATTTTGTGAGACATATCTCGTATTTTGTAGTATTGTACATACGTCCGTTTATATTATACTAGGTTATAACCCCGTGTATTACATGGGTTGAATAAATAAATTTTATATACTAAATAATAAAACAATATATCTTTAAAAACCTCATTTATTGCATGGGTTGAATAAATATAAATTTATATATTAAATAATAAAAAGTTATATCTATAAGAACCATATTGTTCGGGTTGAATAAATGTAATTTTATATACCAAATAAAAAAGTTATATCTTTAAAACCACGTGTATTACACGGGTTGAATAAATGTGATATTGTTTACCAAATAATAAAATAATACATCTTCAAAAAACCTCATTTATTACACGAGTTGAATAAATGTAATTTTATATACCAAATAATAAAAAAATTACATCTTTAAAAATATGCGCATTACACGGTTTGAATAAATGTAATTTTCTGTACTAAATAATAAAAAATATATATCCTTAAAAAACCCCGTGTATTGTACGAATTAAATAAATCTAATTTTATATATCAAATAATAAAAAAGTTATGTCTTAAAGACCTCATGTATTACATGGGTCGAGTAAATGTAATTTTGTATAGTGAAAATAAAAATATTTAATATATTAATACAAAGTTTGGTTTTCGTGATAAAAATAGATTATTCTGTTGTTGCAAAATTTGTTAACGAAGGAACAACCCAGCTCCAAAACCCCCAGAAAAAGGTACACTTTACTCACGAAAACCAGCTTTTGACAAAATGTTGCATGATAGGGCGAGACCCTCGTACTCCCCATATAGGCCTCGGGGGAGGGGCTCATTCCTTTACTCTGACAGCTTCACCCCTCTCACTAAGACTCCTAGTGAAATACTGGCTATTGGGAGGGTGAAGAATTCCTTTCCAAGACCACCACCCATAAAGCCAGGACCAAAGGCACAACCGAACGAATACTGTGACTTCCACAGGGGATTCGATCACAAAACTGATGATTGTATGTATCTAAAGAGAGAAATAGAGGCCGCGGTGAAAACGGGTAAACTGGCTCATTTGGTTAAGAAAATTAAGGAAGGAGGAGGGGACCGCAAAGGGAAAGATGCGAGGGAGCCTGGAAGGGCAGATGTAGACATGATTAGGAGAAGGGATGAATTTGATACCACTAGGAGTGTAAAGGCCAGAGTCCTGGGCTCCCTAGACCGCATGAAAGCTCCCATTTTGATGCCACACCTGGAGGAGAACGAGGTACAGCGGCTCCCCCTCAACATTTCAGCCATAATAGCTGGGCACAAGGTAGCCAGAATACACGTGGACGGGGGAAGCAGAGTAGAAGTAATATATGAACACTGTTTCCTGAGGTTTGACAGGGATGTGAGGGATCGGCTCGAGGAGGATTCTATCCCCCTGGTGGGTTTTAACAACAGCGTGTCACACCCCTTGGGAAAAATCAGACTCCCATTTACAGTTGGGGTAGGGGATCGTGTCCGAACTATAAATTTAACTTTCACAGTGGTCCGAGCACCCTCAAAGTACAATGCAATCCTGGGAAGGCCCGGGATTGGGGATTTGCAAGCACAGGCCTCGACCCCACACGGAGCTTTAGTGTTCCAGACGCCAAAGGGCTTGGCCTGGGTAAAATCTGCATACGAGGTGGTGTCTTCAGTCTCTGAGGGAGAAGTGTCCGAGAAGCCCCAAAAAGAAGGGGTAGAAGAATGGGTCCTTTGCGACAGGTTCCCAGAGCAGACAGTCAATGTGGGAAGCCACCTGAGTGACAAGTGCAAGAGTGCTCTCAAAGAGCTGCTTCTCTTCAACATAGATGTGTTTGCATTTCAGCATGGAGACATGACAGGAATCCCAAGGAGTCTGACCGAGCATCGACTCAATACATACACTTGGGCAAGGCCAGTGAAGCAAAAGAAACGAAGCATGGGTCCTGACAAGAGAAGGGCAGCTTGCGAAGAGACCAGGAAGCTGCTCAGAGCGTGTGACAACCCTCACCAAACCAGGTATCCGTACGACTTAATTAATAATTAATTACTGCTTAATTACTGTGCTTGCTTGAACTTGTGAATAAACTGCTACTTGAATACTGATACATGTACTTACTTGCATCATACTTTACTTGCTGTCACTACATTATTTACATGCTGAACCTTAGTGACAAACATGATGCACAAAAAGCACAGTAGCACTATAACGGATAACCTATTGAGCATGCTGATAAAGCCAGCAACAGGCAAACACTGCCTCCAAGGCCTGTAAGAGCCTGAAATATTTTGCTACACTAGTAGTGAGTGTAGGGATATAAGGGTTGTAGAACTGCGTCTCTAGGAATAAGTCACAATGACTGGATGTGCCTAAAACGTACTCTAAGTACAAAACTCAGCACTTTACATAACAATCCGGCTTCTAGCTAACTAGTAAAGTGCCAAAACATGAGAAAAATATTACTAGACACTTTCCAAAGTGTCGGAAATAAGTTGTGTCACTAAAAATAACAATAACGACACTTTAAAGCTTTATTAAGCGCTTTAACGGATTACTATCCAACCGAACAATCGGGCGTTACCCGAAACATGAAAATATTGTTATTTTCATTATTTATCTTTTTCTGAGCCAGTTAGGGTCCCTGAATACCCTAACACCCGTCATAACATACTACACACCACTAACCGGGTTAAGCACTTAACTAACTTACTTAACCTAACTAATATACCTAACAATTGATTGGATTCGGACTAGACCCCCCCCCCCCTTAACCAACCGTCCCCATGAAGGGGGACACCCTAGTACCTTTGATGATTATTTTATTGTGACATGTTTAATATCTTGTAGACATGAGAACCTTTGGATAATAACCATACTAATTGCCTATAAGATTAAGCCTAAACTCATCATGTTCATTTGATTACAAACCACAAAACAAAACTCTCCCTCTCTCTCTAAGAAGCTACGGCCAAACACCCCTTGAACACACAACCATTGTCAAGCTTTGATCTTACCATTTCAAGTTCATACAAGTGTTAAGGATCACGGATAAGGAGTCTTGGTGCAAGCGGAAGGCGAAGGACCTCACTCTCTTGCTTTTATCCACCCTATTTGCGCTTAGATTCTTCCCTAGCCTCGAGCTAGTAGTAAGTTGCTTAAATCACCTACTCGAACTAATCTAAAGTGGTTAATACGATTTGTGTCGGTTAAAACTCGTTAACATGCAAGATGATGCTTTAAAGTTTACTAAAAACACTAAAAATAGTGGTTAAAAGCTTATATGTTGTGTAAATGATGTAGTATTTGAAATGTATGATTATTTGGACCCGATCTATGTTGTGGTAGCTCGGATCACCGTTTAACCCGGTGTAGTCATGTTCATGGATTATGACATAAGGCTATTTTAGAAGTAACAAGGGTTAAAAGGTGAAACTCTACCACACAAGAATCATGAACTTGTGTAAAAATGTTTTACTTGTGGAAATGTGTTTAAAACTAGCAGATCTACGCATCTGCAAGTGGTATTTTCAAAGAACCACGTATCAAAGAAATCATGTATTTTAAAAGATGGATTTTACACTAACAAGCATGATTTTTACAAACCACAAGTGTGTAAACACTAGTGAAATGAAAAGATCCGACAAAATAACAGTTTTTGTAAAAGATGACGGTAAGTTGTAAAGATAGATTTTCTCTAAAAACGAGGTTTTTACAAGATCAAATTACCTTATATGAAGATCTACTAAATTTAAGGGGATTTACACCACAGTTTTGGGAAAACTGCAAGTTCATGTAATTTTTGGCAATTTACACATATGTTGATTAGTTGTTGTGATGAAAGTTGTTCTGATCAAATAAAGAAAATTGTTGAGTTGATTTGTTAAAGAAAATGATACGCTTGAAAGCGTGGCCACCTCCAGTTACAGAGGAAACTCTGGCGAAATTTTTCTAAAAACCTAACACTTAGAACTATTTACACTACAAGTGTTAGAATTATTTTTGACATGTTTTCGAAATATAAATTTCGCCATGACTTTATTTACTAAATATTCGGAGGTGGGATTTTCACAAAATTTAACGTGATAAGTATATATTTTTCACACACTGTTTATGATTATTTTGTGAAAATACATAAATATTATTTTTAGAGTAAAAATAATATTTACGAACGTTAACGAATCCAAAATAATACGAACGCTTTCACCATAAATATATAAGTTACACCGGTAAGTATATTTATGAACGCGTATTTTAACAACGTATCATTGGAGAAAAATTATGTGAAATGAAAATATAATATTTTTGAGAAAAATACTTATATCTTGGAATTGGAAATATATACATATATTAAGTGAGACTTAATGATATAATTTGAACGCACATGTATTGAATCCCCCATCCTTGGGAAGGAGAATAACTACCAAGTATATACAGAATGTAAACACGAAATAGTTGTCTAACTATTTCCCAAAAACTTAAACTATAAAGCTAAGGCACGGCCGTCCGTCTAATAGAAATTAGCACCTGTAGGTCGTCGCACAGCTGCCTGATTTGGAGTACTTGGTAGAGACTCACCGACTGTGAGTTCATGTCCCCCTTTTCTCTAACTGTTTTCAGTTTTCTTAACTGCGGGGGTGAAATACATGTTACAATGATTACGAGTACTTTATACATGGTATGGTTAGCGTAAGGAGGTTTATTACTTAGATCATGTGAGTGGGTAGGAGCAACATGAGGCCATTAGTCCTCATGGCGGGACCGAGGGACAGGAGCGGTAGATCTATCTGGGTGTAGCGAGCCCAGCCCCAGGCCAAACTAGAAACGGACCTTGGGGTGACTTTGTCCACATACTAATGCCGTGGCGAAATCTGCTAGGTTTGAGTCTCCCTATTTGCACTTCACATATATCAGTGGCCTTGCAAACCATTGGTGATCTCAATTCCCTTATTTGCTACATACCAAGACTATTTTTATACTCACAAAGGTTTACTTACTCACTTACGCATGAACTCGCTCAACATTATTGTTGATTTTTCAACGTACATGTATTTCAGGAAATTAAAGATCTGGCGCGGTATGTTATGTTTTCCCGCTGCATAAGGGTTCCAAGGTCATCCCAGTTTAGGAAATGTGACTCTTTCCTGGACAAGTCACAAATCTTAAACTGCGTTTATTTCATGTTGATGTTTATGTTTTACAAGACAATGTTTTATGTTATGAGGTTGTAAGTCTTTAAGACAATGTTATGTTACTCTGGTTTTAAAACTAAATCAAATGGATGATCTTGCATGATTTTATTTCATATAGCTTTGTTATGGTTAAGCTATGGTATTAAGAAGTCACACCAAATTAACCACGCTTCCGCAAAGCCAGGGTGTGACAGAGCGGGGATAGTAAGAGAGGTGAAATATCCATCCTGGGTTGCTAACCCGGTCATGGTCAAGAAAAAAGATGGGGGGTGGAGGATGTGCATTGACTTTCAAGATCTGAATAAAGCATGCCCCAAGGACTGCTATCCCCTCCCGGAGATAAACGTCCAAGTGGACTCTTTGTCTCAGTACCCCCTAAGGTGCTTCTTGGATGCTTACAAAGGGTATCATCAAATACAAATGTCGATGGAAGACGAGGAGAAGACTGCCTTCATTACAGACGAGGGAACTTTTTGCTACACCTAAATGCCCTTCGGGCTAAAAAATGCCGGGGCTACTTACCAAAGGTTTATGAACACCCTCTTCAAAGAGCAGCGGGGGCGGAACTTAGAAGTGTACATCGATGACATTGTTATAAAAAGCCTGACTGAGACGGCCATGATAGATGATATAGCTGAAACCATCCAAGCCATGCAAGATGTGAACATGAAACTGAACCCTGGGAAGTGTTGCTTCGGGGTGGAAGAAGGAAAGTTTCTGGGGGCAGTGGTCACCAAGGGAGGGATCAAAGCTAATCCGGAGAAAACCCAAGCTGTAGCCGAAATGCGATCCCCCCGGTCCTTGAGGGATATTCAACAATTGAACGGAAAGTTAATCGCCCTGAACTGCTTCCTTTCAAAGGTAGCTGATAGAACTCTTCCCTTCATGAAGGTTCTAAAGGACTACCTTCAGACAGACAAGTTCTGATGGACCCCAGAAGCAGAAACCGCTTTCCAGGAAATGAAGGATTACATCTGTAAGCTCTCAACCTTAGCCACTCCAGTCCCTGGGGAGGACTTGCTCTTATATCTATCTGCCTCAAAAACAACCATAAGTGCAGTTATGATGGTGGAACGGGAGGGAAAGCAGATACCAACATATTTCATTAGCAGGACCCTTAAGGGTCCTGAAGAATGCTATATGCCCCTAGAGAAGTTGGCTTTGGCTCTTGTCTTTGCGTCTTGGAGACTCAGAAGATACTTCCAAGGATACAAGGTCACCCTGATGACAGATCAACCCCTCCAAAAAGTGCTAAGGAGACCGGAGTTATCGGGTCGACTGGCCAAGTGGGCAGTTGAACTAGGAGAACACTCCATGGAATTCAAACCCATAACTGCTATGAAGGGACAAATACTGGCCGACTTCTTGGCGGAGGTCCCTGAGGATGAGGAAAAAGAACTTTTAAAGTGGGAAGCCCTGGAGAGCGAAGAAAAAGAGAAGGAAGACGAGGCAGTATGGAAACTACTCACAGATGGGGCCTCCAGCGAAGAAGGCAGTGGAGCGGGCATTACGTTGATCAGTCCTGAGGGAGTTGAGCTAACCTATGCCATCAGGCTAGACTTCGAGAATACCAACAACACTGCAGAATACGAAGCACTCTTGGCAGGGATGAGACTAGCCAAAAAGATGAAAGCAAAACATGTGGAAGCCAGTACAGACTCGCAGTTAGTGGTCAAGCAGTACCAGGGGGAGTATGAGGCTAAAGACAGCATAATGGCTCAATACGTGGCAAAGGTAAAAGAGACAGTCAAGCCTTTCAAGACCTTCAGGCTAGAATATATCCCCCGCGGGAGAAACAGGAAATCCGATGCCCTCAGCAAATTGGCCTCCATGGCATTTGACCACTTAGCAAGAGAAGTCAAGGTGGAAGTCCTGACCTCCCCCTCATTTGGCACAGAAAAGGTAGCTGCGATTGAAAACGCACAAGAGACATGGATGACACCGATTGTAAGATTCCTCAAAGATGGGATACTACCTGAGGGAGACTGGGCGGCCAGGAAGGTAAGAGTTAAAGCTTTACAATATGAGTTGTTTGACAGAGAACTTTACCGGAGGTCATACCTAGGCCCATCCTTGAAGTGCGTCGATAGTGAAGAGGCTAAGTATGTGATTAGAGAAATACATGAGGGGATTTGTGGCATGCATTCTAGGCCAAGGACAGTAGTGGCAAAGGCGATGAATGCGGGATTTTATTAGCCTAGAATGTATGAAACAACATCAGAGGAGATCAAGAGGTGTGACAACTGCCAGGTCCATGCACCCATGACGCACCGTCATAAACACCCAATGATACCTGTGTCGACGTCTTGGCCCTTCCAGAAGTGGGCCATCGACATTATTGGTCCATTCCCCGATGGTCCAGGAGGGGTCAAGTATGTGGTAGTCGCTATAGATTATTTCACCAAATGGGTCGAGGCCAGGCCCCTGGCAAAGATTACAGGGGAACAGATGAGACGGTTTGTGCTAGACAACATTATCTGCAGATATGGGGTCCCAAAGGAGCTGGTGAGCGATAATGGCGTCCAATTTGCTGGAAAACCTTTCAGGCCATGGTGCGAGCAGATGCACATACACCAGATGTTCACCTCCGTCACCCACGCCCAGAGCAACGGGTTAGTAGAAAGAGCAAATCAGAGCGTTATTAAGGGAATGAAGGGAAGGCTCGGAAGGAAGCAAAAGGGATGGCTGGAGGAGCTGCCATTTGTTCTATGGGCATATAGGACCACTCCCAAGGGCTGCAATGGGGAAACCCCGTTCAGCTTAACCTGCGGGACGGAGGCTGTCATTCCAGCGAAGATAGGATCACCAACCGCAAGGATGAAGCTCAGGGAAGCCGAAAATGAACAAGATCTCCGAATGAACCTAAACTTGCTTGAAGAAATAAGGGAGATAGCGGCAGTCCGGGAGGCCAAGTACAAAAAGTAGCTTGAAAGCTACTATAATGCCAAAATGAAAAAGCTCAATCTTGTTCCTGGAGACTTGGTCCTGAGGGCAAACGAGGCTAGCTTGCAAGAGAGCACCGGCAAACTAGGGCCTAACTAGGAGGGGCCCTACCGGGTTACATGGGCAAACGGCAAGGGAAGTTGCAAACTGGAAACACTTCAAGGCAAGGAAATTCCAAGGACATGGAACCTTATGCAACTCACGAAATACCATATGTGAAAGATGAAGATGCCTTCAAGAAAAAACGGCCAGGGAGCCACTTTTGTAAAAATTAACCACTAGTTATGGGGTTACCCCAAGTAAAACATTTTGTAAAATCTTGTACTGGAGTACAGGGCCTCCAAGAAACGTTTGGTAATGAACAATCCACTTGTTCCTTTCGATAAGAGCACAGGTATTGTATTAGGGCAGACGTGCCCAAAAATTACAAACCTAATAACAAAACAACACACGTGTAAAAGGTATGCAACATATCAAACGCCCGGCTGTGGGGCAAAACAGGGCTTAGCTAACCCAAAAAGAACGGACAAACAAGTTAGAAAACATAATCTGCAGTTATAGACTTGTCCAAGGATTGGCCTCGAACAGAAAATCTTGGTTTACAAAGCAAAACCACAAAAGAAAAAACAACAACAAACTTTCGTAAGCAAGCTACAAAAAGAAATGACGTATGCACACTAAAAAGAAAACCTTTTTATGTATAAACTGCAAAGTAAACATACATAAATACCACAGGGAACCTTGCTAACTCTAAAAGAAAAGCAAGTATGCAAACAACAAACTAGGAAACCTAGTAAACAGACTAACGGAATTTTTGCAATCACACTACAAATAACCAAAGGTCTTCAGGTAGACACTGGGCTGGCCCCCGGTAAGAACACCTGCAAAAAAGAACAATAACCAAAGGTCTTCAGGTAGACACTGGGCTGGCCCCCGGTAAGAACACCTGCAAAAAAGAACAATGCACCAAAAGCAACGAAAGCAAACCAACAATATACAGTCAAAATATGGCTAGCAAGCCATACGTTAGATACTGGGAGGACCCTGACACAAAGGCCCTCCCCATACAACAAAAGTTAACAGTATTCTAGGGTGCATCATTGTTTAAGTTACAACCATATCGAAATTGTCAGTGTTTTAAAACTACTGGGGATCATCCCCAGACAAAGACTTCGAAGAAGACGGACCAGCGGGAGTCAGCAGGGTTTTCAACTCATCAACAGACATCATGGGGCCCTCAAGGATCTTTTCAAGAAGGGCAGGGGTTTTACCCCCAAACTCTTTATCCAACTTCGACAGCCGCTTCTTGGCCTTGGAATTATAAAGAGGGGTCTCCTTCCTGGCCAAGTGTAACGACTCACACAAAAATGACCTAAAAACGTTCCGTAAGTATAAACCTGGACCCTGATATAACAACTCTCATTAAAAATACTATTTCTTATTTTAATTTGCTTAAGAGGAAACCCTAATTGAGACACCCAAGTAATCCTGCACAAACCCTAAAATTTTCAGAATAATCAGAATCAGGATCAGGGCCCCTAAAACTCAGGGGGGGCATTTCCCATTTACGATTATCATCACAGTTTGCTGTCAGAATTGAATTTTCTCGAACCGTCGACTCATCAGGGCTACCCAGGTGACGAAGTAGGCCTAGCCTACTCTGACTTCCCAGGCGATACGCGGGAGAAACAAATACATCTTCCGCGACACGCGGGAGAAACCAAATTTCAGTATAAATAGAGGGGTGTGGCACTTGATTTCTGGCGTTAGTTCGACATTCAAATTCGTTTCCTACACTGAGTTATACTCCAATTCGTTCAAATCACACTTTCACGTAGAGATACGCTGCTACAATACAGGGTATTAACTCGATCATTGCTACAATTCTTTCCTTTCCTTCAGCTTTTATAATATTAATTAGTAGCTCGGGATCATGCCTTCTAAATCCCGAAACTCTGCCTGTTATTAGGGTAATAACTCTAATCGGTGCTACGATTCAATGTCCGATCGATTGAAACTATCCGACCGGATGTTTAAGCGCTATCCTTTGTCATTAGTCGTGATTCCGACAGTATGTTTGAGTATCACCCGAACTCGGGGAATACTCTGTCATTCGTTGTGAATCCGATGGATGTTTAAGTGATTGCACTTTGTCATTCGTTGTGAAGGTTTTGGTCTCGTGAGTTGTCGTTAAAGTTGAATTGAGTTAATACACTAATACGAGTTCCATTTTGTCTAGAAATTAGAACTCGTAATCAGGGAGCTAGAATATTTAATAGCTAAGTAAATTGTAGTTAAATAAATTTATTAAACACACTTGGTTATTGAGATAACTTAGCAATTAAGAAACCTTAATAAATAAGTTAAACTTAATCAAGTTAAGTAAGATTAACTAATCAGTTAAGCATGATTAATTAAGTTAAATATAATTAATTAATCAGGATTAATTAAGTTAATCAAGATTAATTAAGATTAATTAAGCTAAGCAAGATTAATTAAGCTAAGTAAGTTATTTAGTTAAATGGATAAGGAAACTTAATAATTAAGGAAACTTAATAGTTAAGGAAACTTAATAGTTAAGGAAACTTAATAGTTAAGGAAACTTAATGGTTAAGGAAACTTCCTAGCTAAGGAATAAATCTACCTATAAATAGGAAGCTTAGGATTCATTTTCCTTTGTTCATTTATTCTATTCTTCTCTCTATACGTTGGTGTTCTAACCAATAATCACCAAAGCGATGTCATGTCCGATCGATTCAGGAACCATCTAACGAATGTCGAAGTGTTGTGCTTTGTGAATTTCGTAAAAAAATGACGATTAGAACATTGCAGGCAATAGCACTTAATTGCTATTAATTCTTGCTTAATGATATTACTTGGTCTAGAATAAGATATGTTACGGGAATACAAATTTCCTTAATTTTGGATAAAAGCCCTAATAGAAGAGGCACTTTTAAAAATACTATTTATGGGAAATAGAAAATTTTCTCCGGCAATACTGGGTATGGTGTAGCAGACTCTCCAGTTTGTTCGAATATACTGGGATTACCTCTCCGGCGCGAACCGGATAAAACGGGGTATATAATATGTCAAACAAGTGACAAGATTTCCCTAAATAGTATCATGATTTGATATCTGACTTGTTTTTGGAAATATGAATCTGCTAAATACATTAACCTTATGAAGGGTATGTATATTACAGCATGTGAAATATATGATTATATAGATATGTATATCTATAAGAAATTCCAAAAAGTCAATTAAGAATAAAGCACAAGCATATGTGTCAATAATAAATCTAGATTTCTTTATCAGGAATCTC